>BJBW01007162.1:67328-81402 GCA_004320125.1 Scolopax mira
ATTCCAAACCCATCTGGACACGTTCCTGTGGGACCTGCTGTGGGTGGATGTGCTCTGGCAGGGGGTTGGACTAGATAATCTTCAGAGGTCCCTTCCAATCCCATGTCATTCTGGGATTCTGTGATTGTGTTCTTTTTATTGCCACATTTATACTTAGCTACCATAATGCTGCTGTGTATGATGACAAAAGTTTTAGCCTCTCCCATGGTAGAAAGAAGTTAGAAGAAAAAAAAAAAAATCTTATTAAAGTTACTAGCAACTACCAGTAACAACTAGTTACTGGTAAAAAACATAGACCTGTCTTTCATGAAGCAAAAAGTAATTCCAGAAATGCCTACTAATGGTATAAGAACAGAAAAATCAAGCAGATCTACTCTCTTTTCCAGACAAAAGTCTTCTGAAGCTATTGCATCAGAAGTTGTTTATAACTGGGCTCACAGTCCCATTTCCCAAAGGTTTGTAAAATGACTAAGAATGTACTTCATCGTTAAAACTACAGCACAAAGCTGTATCCTGCAGCAAAATTAAATCTGGCTTACATCAGTTTATCTCTCCACACCTTAGATTTTTGCAGTCTGAAATGCCCACTTAGTGCCTCACTTTCTAATCAGTGCCGTCAGCTGAAGCTTTCATATGTCACCCAGCATTTAGTCTAAAGTGGGGATTATTTCTTTCAAGTATTTTAAGCAGAAATATAGACAGCCGTGATTCAAACTGCATGAGAGAAGAATACAGAGTTCAGTATGGACAGCCTTGAACAGCCCGACATAATCGGGAAGAGGTTGATATGTCAGATAAGCTCTGGGTGCTGCCAGGAATTAAGTCTCAGACCATTAGACCAAGATCTACTCGTCGCCTACGGGGCTGCCCGGGTTGATCAGCCCTGCTGGGTGCTCACTTCAGTTTCTCAGGGCAAAAGGAACAGGCAGAAGGAGATGAAGTATTGATGTTTTTGGTAGCAACCATGAAAGACTGGTATGACTAATATATGGCTGTTACATAAATGCTTTTATCCTGTTTTAAGAAGCACATTCTCCTACTAGCTCACCCAAACCAACAGTTTGTGTTGCATTTCAGCCAGGTGCTCAGCGGCAGCTACGTGTCAGAGCCTCAATGTGCTGTGCACCCATCTCATGTAGAATCATAGAATGGTTAGAGTTGGAAGGACCTTAAAGACCATGGAATTCCAACCCCCCTGCCCTGGGCAGGGACACCTCCCACTAGACTCCCACTGGTGCTGAAGCAACAGGCCTCCTCCCTGGCACAAGGGTGAGCCAGTCCCCTGGATGCAGCACACCTATTTGCAGTAGGAACAAGCTGGACAGGCCCATGGGGACAGCATGAGGAGGTGACATCCTCCTAGAAAGGCACTGACTCCAATGTCTGCAGAAGCTCAGAAAAAAAAGTGGTCCATGTCTCTGAAGTGCCTTCTTCCTCCCTTTAAATGGCTTGCAAAGATCACATGCCATGGAGTCACCATTATCTGCCTCTTTAAAAATCATATTAAAAATTATGGCTGCACACCCAAATTGTTTTGTGAGATGCTTGGTAAATGCTTGCATGACCTAGGATTTGGCACCAAACGTGAGTATCAGTGATGTTGTTCCAGGCAAACGTCGCCTGAATACTGCTGCTCTCTGGGAAATTCAAGAATGCAGATGTCATTTCCCTGCTGAGCTTGCTTCTACCCTGCAAAACATCTTTTTCACTTAAACTTTTTTGGAATTATTTTGGTGTGTGACTAATGGTGGTGGAGAAAATTCAATCTTAATATGATAAAAACAACAGCCCAAGAAGTAACAATTCTAGCCCTGTGAGATGTCGGACTATATTTTTCCTTTTAAAAAGATTTTTTCCTTTTAAAAAGATTTTTGCTTTTAAAAAGATTTTTGGGTTTTAAAAAAAGTGCATTCAGCTTATGCAGCATTGCAAAGACAGGATGGCACTAGGAACAAATGTCTGTTCCCATTTCTGTTTTGGATCAGGCTCCTCTCTGTAGGAGTTCAAAACAGGCACCTGGAATTGTTCCAAAGTCTGTTTGAAAATCAATGGGACCAGTTCTGGTCCATGTTGGATCAGCTCATTGGCTCCCAAAGTACAATTGTAAAGATGAAGAACATCCAAACACTAACTCATAGTTTTATTGATCCATAAACACGTTTTACTGTGCTCCAAAAACATTTATAGAGCCTTTTACTTCTTTATCTGGATTTTCCTGTATCTTAACATACTTAATTTTCTGCCTGAAAAGTAGAGCAGCAATGAGTGAATCAACAGCTGCACCTCACTGATAAGGGATCAATTAACAAACTGTGAAGGCTGTTGCTGTTTAGTTTTGGCTAACTAAACTTCTGTGGCCAGGAAGGAGCTCTGGGCCTCTTAACTCCAACTAGCCCCGGCAATACTTTGTACCGTGCATGGATGGAGTTTATTATTACCTCTTTAATTCTGATGCAGCATTTGCAAAAGAGAGAAAGCTGTGTTTGCTCTTCATTTTTTCAGTAGAGCCTGATGAATATCAACTGTTCCAACTTACATTCAACCAGGAAACGATCAGTGAAAAACATCATAATACATATTTGCAACACGTGCAAGTGCAGGGTGAGTTGTCTTCTCCTTCCACGGTGAGACGAGTGCTAAGAGTATACACAGGGCACTAATCTGTACTCTCAGCTATTGAGGTTCTAAGAGCAGAAGTGTGCAAGCCCTGGTGCTGTGGCACATTGGAAGAACAGCAGAAAGCCAATAGAGTCTCAACACAGGACTCATCTTAGCACTATCATACATCACCCCAAAAAATGGAAGTGGAGAAACACTATTTTCTGACCTAACTTGCAGATCCTCTCCCTGAAGCTTACTGAAGCCTACTCAATGTCCTGGTGAAGGCTGAAACAGCCTCAGGATCTTTTTTCTTGTAGCATCTGCTGGAGCTGTGACACACCTGAAGAGTGTCAGAACAGCCACATGGCAGAAAAAGGGACAAAGCCACAAACCCAAGACATGGCTGAATAATTTTGCCAGCCTGCTGCCCTGGGGAAGGAGCCACACAGTGCCATACTTTTGAAACCACGTAGTCCACTCTCCATATTCACAGCTCTATATTTTTCTCTTTCATCTTACTTTGTCCTCGGGAGGAAGACTAAAAAGATGGAGTGGGGTCCTTGGTGTGTGTCCTGCAGGGGAAGGACTATGAATTGAGACCTACGGAGCCCTCACACTGAGCCACAACCAGAGCAACACCAAACCTTCCTCATCTCCACGACTGCACACTCCTCAGTGTCATTTACTTGTACACCCAATACAAAGAGACTGCTCATCATCTTCCCAGTGCAGCCAGACAGAAAAAAAACCACATTTTCTCCTTTTTTTTTTCTAAATGCTTTGCTAAAAACTTGTAGCTGGAGAAGTCCCAGCACTTGCTTCAAGGTTAATTCACTGACCTGTTTAATCACACTGGAGGCAGAGGTGTTTTGATGCAGCAGGTCAGTAAAATGCTACGTGCCTGAGCATCTATTTGCACACAATTTCCCAGCTTAGATTGTGGATATTTACTTAGAGGTTTCGTTATTAAGGCCTTTTAGGGATGCTTTTAATTCTGATCCATCACCAGAGAATCTTAACATCTTTATTCATACCAGCTAGAGACATTAAGGGCATTGCTTCCTGGGACACATGCAGAGTTTTGACTTTGCTTTGTATTGCTGACAACCCAGCTACAGTTATTGCTCCTCACTCTTCCACCTCCGTACAAACCTGGGGTCCACAGAAGCTTCAAAACAGCCTTCATTGGGTATATACCTCTCTTTGTAATGAAGGGAAGCCTTGCAAATAGGATAACAACATGTTACCACCAAAAGTCACTTACTACTTTGAAGATTTCTAGAAGCATGATAAAATTAAAATAAGAATGAATGGACAAACCTGATACATTGGATTCTACTAAGACCATAACCAGTGGCACTAATTTATATGTCTCTTAAGAAAGGACCCTTATTACAGCAGTGATTATGGCCAGGCCATGTGATGCTTAGCCAGAATATATCCCACTGCTCCTTCCTCAAACAGATATTGCTCTGCCTTAGTGGTAGAGATCCAGATGAATAAAACCAGCTTGAATGTAAATACACCAGATTTATTTCCATGCCACCCACATTTTCAAACAGAAATCTATATAGGCAAAACACAGTAATTCCTTTTCACAGCTTCCCTGGCACAGCTGAAGACTGGAAAAGCAGAGGAAAAGTAGCCAAGGATTTCATTATTTTTTTTGTTTGAAAATGGCCATTCCTCAAAATGAACTTGCCAGTTTGGACAACGCTAGGGTTTACCTTGCCCACGTAAGAGCTGCCAGTAAGAGGAGCTATAACTGGCTGCCATGAGGCTATTCCATTCTCTTGGCCTCTCAGTTTCTTCTCTTCAGAGATATTCTAAAGAGTAATATTCTTCAATTTTTAGGAGGCAAAGCATTCAGTGGGCCAGAAGCAGAGGGACTCTCCCTCATGCTTAAGCAGAGCCTCTGCTCCTGCACCAGTGAACACTTAAAGTGCCTCTTACCAAAAAAAAAAAAAAAAAAAAAATCCCCAAAAAACCAAAACCCCACCAACCAAAAAAGGTAGAGTACTGCAGAAGAGGCAGGACTCCATCTTGTTGAAATACAGAAAGTCTCCAGCGTGGAGACATGGCTAGGACAATCTGTGCAGCCTTCAAGAAAGACATCATCAGAAATACAACTAACTGGCTGCCTCAGCAAATGGCCAAGGGTTGCAAAAGGAAGGGCTATGTCAAGAGCATCCTTCCTACAACTGATCAGAAACAGGAATTGGTGCAGCTGTGGCAGCTCCTTGTGCACATGGATACGGGAGAGGGCAAGGGCGGTGCAGCACACCCATTAGCACACTGCCCGGTGACATGTGCCTCCGTACACCACAGAAAGGTCCACATCAGACCAGCACAGAAGAGAAGAAAATGCAATGTTGACCAACTAAAGCCCAACAGCCCCATTTCTGTCAGAGGCCCAGAGCAAAGGTGCAAGTTGAGTCTGGTAACTTAACGCTCAGAAAAGTTCATCTGATTTTTCAACCCATTCTCAAGACCTAAATCTGTCTTCAGCACAGCCCCTGGCACGAAGCTTTCTTTTCCCAAGCAGTTATGTTGTTTCAACTAGTAAAAAAGCTCTCTCTAATGTTTGACAAATTACTTCTGGCACATGTGTCAGCAAACTCGAAGCCAGGAATTAATTGGATGGTGAAGTCAAAAGCACACTTCACAAAAAACTTCTGCTATTGGTGCATTATAGTCATTTCGAAACACAGTTGCTTATACTGTCTCACAAAGGACAGCAAAAAGCTTTTAGAAGTGAAAAATTCTTGACATATCTAACAGAGACAAAAAGAAGTGATAAAACCTAATGGCAATTCAGGAAAAAATTGTAACAGTATAATGTTAAATAAGATATTTGCTTTTTAAAAAAAGAGCAGCCCTGCAACTTTTTCACTCTCATGTGCCTTAAGATCTAGAAATACAGAGCCTAATTAAAGGTGTCACCAAGGCATCCAGGCCACGTTCTCTTGTATGATTCTTCCAAGTACTCGGGGAAGATGCTAAGTTGGAAAACGCCTTTATCGGCGCTGCTTTAGATTTTATATTTGTGCCCAGAATTCCTGTGCTTCGCACATGTGCAGAGTCCTCCCAGCTGTACAGCAAACGAGTGAACGTCTCCTAGCAACATTAGCCCCAATTTATACTTCCCAGGGAAAGGGATGTTGATCGTTCTTTTTTCTCTTTATGATCCTGTGCGTTACCGTGATGAAGATAAGGAACAGAGCAGCAGTGCATCCTAGAATTAAAAACAGTGTGAAAGGTAAGCAATCCATGCAGTCAGTTTACAAGATGATTTCTACTGAAATCTTTCCTTTTTTTTTTTTTGCTGACACTTCAGCTCTTTCCTGCAGTAACATCCCTCCCTTACAGGAATACAACAGGTTTATAAAGGGACACTGCACGTGCTGACACCCTTGACTGCAGGCGTTGAGCCCCAGACCAAAACTGGCTCCATGCTGGTACAGACACCCCAGCAGGAGCACAGCAAGTGTTTCTGGGCTGGCTGGAAGCAAGGGCAGGAGATAGACCTGGGGATCGGGGACAAGAGAAAGCTTCTGGCTTTTAGGTTGGTTCTACACACTCTCCTTCAGAGTGATCCCCTCCAGGGATGGACCAAGGGAAGCATAAAGCCCTTCGAGACAGGGATAGACCAGGCATCATCATTTGTAATGTCAGAGCTGAAGTGCCTTGAATTAAGGGACAATGCCAGCAGCAACAAAAATTCTATCTCTGAAAGACAGATACTGTTCCGTGGCACCTGCCACCCAGAAACTGGAAGGTGACTGAGGAGGGGATGGATGAGTGACATCATGTTTCTCTTTAAGTGTTTGTCAGGGCTTTCTGTCAGAGCTGTTTCCCTCATTTCCTGACTTTCTGCATCCTTTCCCCTGCAATAAGAGAATCACTAATAACACAGAACCAGGGCTGAAACTAATACTAAGTCAGTCACACAGTGGCTTCAAGTGTGGGCAAAGAAGGACAGTGGGACTAGAGAAAAAGAAAATATAATTACACCCACACTGTACAACTGGAGGCTTCTCAGGACAGGTGCTGCCTACCCATTCTGAACCCCGGGAGTTATTCAACAGTGCTATGAGAAGTCAACAAAATGAGGAAACACCACTTCCTGCAGCCAGGTTGAGTGATTAATTATCTGAATTCTGGAAATACAAAAATGATGTACATAAAGATATTGTTGCCCTTCTGTCAAGCAACAGCAGAACACAAGTCCTTTACAGTTCCACTTTGAAGGAGAGCAGAAATAATTTTGAAAAAGTCCTGCCTATCAATGTAGTTACTTTCAAAGTCTTTTATACCAAAATCTTATCACACACAGGCACACACTCACAGGCACCTGGGTGAGGAGCTGTCAACATTGGGTAAGATGCCCTCTGGCTCCTACCTCCTCTTTAAGACAAAAGGGAGCCTCCTGGACTCCAAGAAACAACGCTGCTGGGATCCCTACTGATTTAAGCTACAGGGTATGATGGGGATCTATTCATCTGGATTTTATATGAATAACAAGTGTCTGCTTTTTCTAGACAGATTTCTCACCCTTGTGCCTTCAGAGAAAAAGTGCAAACGGGAACAGTGGAGTAGTCAGACCAGGTCACACCAAAACTCAGCTTGTGCCTCACTGCAGACAAAAATACACATCTACATGAGAGCTTAAAAAGGCAGGGAGAGTTCAGTGATTCCTTCTTATGCCCTTTCTGCCAGTTCTTTGTGGCTCAAAAATTTCCTAAGGGAGAATAAGCATCTTTAGGTTTAATAAGAAATGACCTATAGAAGGGGTGAAACCAGAAGGCACAAATAGCTCCTTCTTTTAAATAACAACAAGCAGAACCTGCCCACGCTGGGAGTGGGTTCTGGATTGCTATGAAGCACCTGACAGACAGGTGGGGAAATTAAAAAGCACAGCCACAGCCACATGCAGTAAATGAGGACCCTGCTAACATGAGAAACAGCGTGCATGGAGCACAGCACGGAGCAAATGAGATATAAATATATGCAGAAAGCTCTGGCAATGATCTCTGCCACAACCTTTTATTCCTTGTAACATGGACAAACACTCTTTACCTGTGACTATCTTGGCCTGGGATGCTGGAAAGAGTAATATTGTTCTTTTAATGAAAGGTCTTCCACAGACTTTAAAATGTCTCAAATTAAAACTCTGTATTTTGCATTATACAAACAGACACTGATATCAAAAGGGAGAGGAATGCTACAACTTTCTAGTGAGATCTACCACTCATTTCTAGCAGACAAAGCTACGAAGAGGTAAAATAAAAAACCTGTTTCAAAACTGTTAAGAGCAGTGAACACTTCTTTAATGGTTGCATTAAATGCCAATCCTTATATAAGATGAAATTTAGTGGCCAGGATCCAATAGCTTTTAGGTACCTAACTTTTCAACCCCATGCACTGCAAGACAACTGGGAATCATTATTGGGAACCTGACAGAAGGCCCTTGGAGCCCAGCAGATCTCTCCTGGTAAAGCTCCAATTAAAGCCATCAGCAAAGGACATTCTTTCCTCAACTTGTCTGTGTGTCAGACCAGCACCTGGGTGCTTTTGGGTGACCCTTACCTTGGGGTGCTGGCAATCAGACAGCACCCAATACAGAGAGCTGCTGCTCCTCTAGGCGTGTGATGCCCTAGTGCCTCACAGCGACCCCAAACCCCCTTGACACTGGACAAAAGGCTACACAAAAATAGACCTTCTTTGTAGCATCCAAATAAAGGCAAGGTAATTACACTGGTTTAAAGACAAACAAAATTAAATTAAGTCCATGTTTGAATCTCTCTGGGCAGGTTTTTCCTCTGTGAGTGATTTGGCTGCAGCAACCAGACAGCTACCCCTGTCCTGTGTCCAGCCATCCTGATTTTATATAACCTTGCCCAGAGCTTTGAAGTTAACACCAGAAACACCCATGAGACCTTCTTATAACCACATTTTTTCACTCCTTTCTCTCCTTCCTGCATTACTTGAGCCATAACTTAATTGCATTTATTTTAATACTTTCCCACTCCTCCTCATTCTGGAAGTAGTAATGTCTCGTAGACATGGTGGGGCAATACCGTCTCCTGACTGGTGGTAAAAGAGAAGGGGTTCAGGAAGGTGTAACTCAAAGAAACCACCAACTTGTGGTGCTCCACTGGGCAACAGGCAAGTCTCAGAACAGCAGGTTGGTTTTTTTCTGTGAACTGAAAAAATATTTGATACCAACAGATGGACTGCAAAAAGGAGGGCTCAATATTCCAGTCCATCACTGACCAGTTGTAGGTCTCAGCTGAAATATTTGACAGCAAATAGTCACTTTCACAAGATAAACTCTGCAGGAGAGAGGGGCACAAACAAAAGTCTAGGAAGTGGGTAAGGGTGTGTGTGAGAGCAGCACCATGGAGACAGTGTTCGTTAATACGCGCTTCAATACACGCAAAAAAAATGAGGACAGTAGCTGCTGGCTTGCTTTTGTGGCCCAACTGAAAGATGATATTATCACCCAAACCTCAAGACTCAAGAGTACCACAAGATACTGATTGAAATCCCCAGCATTACAGGAAAATGTGGTTGTTTCTCCCAAGTTTAGCCATGGTGCTCCCGTTCCAATTTGAAAATTTGTTTTGATGTCAGCAATGGAGCTATTCCAGCAGCAACAGTGGAAGAAAGATGGCAAAATGAAAAATCCCAATGGCAGGGTGGTTTTCAGCTTCTCTGCTGGGCTTCAAACCACCTCTGTGGCATCCTTTAGCTCCCCTTGGTACATCCAGGCATGGTTGAATCCAAGGCAGGCAAAGGAACTCTAATATATCCTTTTGGTGGGGAAAGTAATAATAACATTGTTATATTTATTTCATCCTATAAATCTTCAACACACACACAAAAAAACCTCCGTCTGCACGGAAGAGTGATCTCTGCCACTTGAGTGCCTTTTGGGATGAAATGCAGCTACATTTTCATATACAAATAGATAACAAAGAACAAGAAACAAAGAATGCTATAGCCCCAAGTAGAATATTTTGCTCTAAATAGGAGCTTTGACAATGTAGGAAGGGCTACTCCAGTGAGATTTCCTATCACAGGATTTCCACTGGTGTCATCATCTGTCCAAGCTACTGCCAAGATCCTCTTCAAATTGAGTAGCTCATAAATGTTTGCCAGTATTCAACAGAAAAAAGATGAATTCTGCAGTTTTATTTGCACATTTGTCACACTATTAATCTGAAAACAATCTTTTCTGAAGCCAGAGAGAGGTTTATGGAGTCTGCTCATCACTAGGGCTGAGACAACCCAAAATGCCCCATAATTCAGTTTATCATCTTTCTAAGTGCAAACTCGGTGTTTTGCTGGCATACTCTTCTGGGCACAAGTGGTTTATTCACATTTTTCTAACAAAAGGCAGGGTTTGGGTTGGTCTTTTTTCCCCAATACTATTTGCTTTTAGTGGCCTCTCTCACAGAGAATGTATCTGGCAGGGGGGATTCTTTTTCTTTTTCTTTTTTTTTTAAACAGCCAGGGGAAAAATTCTGGCAATTTTCATATAAAAACCCCACTGATTTAATTAGGGCTTTGATGATGCCCCAGTGACTTGTGCCTGAAAATAGCTGTTGAGTTTGGTAGCCACCTTCCTCCATTCACTCACTTCCCCATCTGACCTTTACTCTGATGGACAATTTCTCCTTTTCCTCTCTCAACAGCCAATTCTATCCCCTTGAAGGCTCTCAGTACACCATTACCTCCGCCGCCATGCTGTCAGTCAAGCCTCGGTCATTTTATGACATTATTCTATTTGTGAGCAGGAAATGGAAGCAACTCCTCATGCCTCCCTCACCACCTTGTTCCTTTTCAGGCAGCTCTATCGATGAGAGCAGCAGAAAGTCCTGCACCTCCCGGGTACCGCCAGGATGGGCTATATTTTCTTTTGTAAATTCCATGTACCTCCAGTCCCTATTACTAGGTCTGCCAACAGCATATTTACATTTAGAATGCATTTCAACTCTGCACGTAAAAAAATATAAAGTGTGCTACTTCAGGCTCATTGTGAATTTAAAACGGTTGCTTGTGTCAACTACGAACTGAAGTACTTAAATTAAATGCAGTATTTCCCTACATAATGCTATCCATATGCTAATGGAAAGAAATTGTGTCTTGTATGATATTTATCAAAGTAAACTCAATTCATTTCAGGAAGCATCTCAGTGCTGCCTCTCCAAAGTGATGCAATCTGCCAAATACGCAGTGTAGCAAATAAAAGCTCCTAGATACTGAACATACTTGCAGCATTTACCAAAAATAATATATCTTTTGAATCTTACTGATTCAAACCGACTTACCATTCCAGCTTGGTGATCAAATAAAACATTTGAAAACAATAAAGTTCCCTGATGCCATTTTAATTATCCCATTTCTAATTCTGTGCTCAAATAAGACACTCTGTAACAATAAAACATCTTCAAAATTGATATGAAACATAGCTAGAGTCTACTAGGGCAATAAAAATAGATAAAAATCAAATTTATATTTTAAATCTTGTAATGATAGCAAAATAGTCTGAGCACATTGATATACATGTCAACGCTGATCAAAAATATAGTAAAAAGCATACTGAGCTGAGTTGCTCTATGGCTATTTTGGATATGTATATGCCACATCATATATGCATTCAGGGGCTAAAACATATTCTGAGTATCACAAATACGTATATTTTTTGTTTGGTGCAGATTTACTGGGAAAGAATATAGGTGGCCATGTGAACTGCAGCCCCTCTCTAAAGCAGCCCTCTGGTGACACTACGTTCTTCCCCTCCCTCTTTGCCACAACACAACTCTGCACGTTGACTGAAAGCAAGGCAGAACACTACCCTTACAATTCTACACCAAAATGTTATGTTCAACATTTGGATGTATGTATTGAGCCCTGAATAGTTAAAGGACACACAAGACAATGCTTATCATCATAGCTTTAACATCAATGAGACAAGGGTGTTTTCCTCCACCAAGCAGGAAAATAAATAACAGTCTTACTTTTGAACAGAAATTCACCTTAACCTGTTAATCAAAGAACATGAATGTCAATGGAATCCATTGATATTTGTATTTCAGGCTTTTTCTAGAGAAAGTTTGGGGGTTTTTGCTGGGATCACACAAAGGAGTGAGAACAAAAAAGGCTCCACTTAGGAGAGTCAGAGCAACACAATGCCAGGCTTATACCACGTGTGTGACTGCAGTTCTGAAGGCCATTCAGACCCCAACATCTACAGCACTGTAGTGACCATTTCCATAACATTCATCCAGTAAATGCACCCAGTATCACCTTTGTCTGTTCCTACACTGAGAAAGAATTATAACAAGTCAGACTGAGCCCAAGGCTTAGTTTCAGGTAAAGGCAGTTGAGCTTAGGTGTCCATGTGCACACTGGTCCCACTGCAATCCCCCAGTCAGTGCAGCCACTGGTGCCCAGGGACCAGTTCAGATGGCAAACCAGTTGGGGTGGCACCCAGCAGCCCCTGTGTGGGTACCCAGCACCATTTGGCATGCCTGAGATTAGCCCCTGGGCCTCCAGCTGGAGGTCCAAGAAAACACAGATAATCCCTGAATGTAACTGCCAGCTGCACGCAGATAGTGCAGATCCCGGCGGGCATCCCAAAGAGCACCAGCCAGCTGCATTTATGCAACCAAATCCTCCACTTCAGAACCTATTTTAGGATGAGCCCATCTGCTCTAGAGCCTGTTGTCTCTAACGGGAGCTGGGACACCTGACTCTCCAGGAGATACTCACTGTAATATCTGTGGTGTTCCCTGGGGGGAGTCCCTTGGGGTCATCGTGGAGAGAGGTTCTGACGCATCCCCGAGAAGCAGAACAGCGTGAGCAAAACCCAGCATTTTCCTGTGCAGACAGACTCCCAGATGAACTGCCTGAAAAACAGAATAATGTTTTTTCTTGAAGTTCAAAATGTGTTTTTCTCAGTCTCATTCTCTGAACAGGTTGAAACAGATGACAATATCCCCCTTGGCTACTGCCCTCAAAAATGAGATCACCCTTGGAGACATGGCACTGCCATTTTCAGAACAAGTTCTGATTAAAGGGCGAGAGTGTGATCCACAGAAGAAAACAGGTTTTCTAGCACACAGCCGTAGGCAACTACAACTATTTGAGGCTCCATTTACAGCAGAATGGAGAGTGCAATTTTTGTAAGCTGTTAGTATATCCACTAGTGATCATTAAAGCTGATTAATGCTCACCATTCAACAGCAAAACAAAAGGCAGTTTTGCAAGGCTGTCACATCCAAGAAGCATATACATGTCACAAAACATCTGGTGCCCAGCACCGCAAAACTATCTGCCACACCTCATGCAAAGGGCAGAGCATCTCCTACAAAAATGTTTTGCATACTGCAAGCTGGATAATGGGAAAACTACATACTTGTAAATTAATTTTTTAATAGGTAGCTCCTAGCACCAAAATGCTGCACAGCTACATCCTGCTTTCCAGAGACAGATCAGCCCCTGCAGTTCCCTTTAGCTGCAATTTCTCCCTCCACCTTACATAGAAAATAATACAAGTGGATCTGGGTTTTTTTGCACTTACTCATCCTAAAATGCAGTGCAATACACCTATTTCCAGTCTTTCATTTTGTGGTGTTAGAAAATGCAGTATTTCCCATCTATTATTGACAGAATTATACTTGAGCATGTTGAAAAAAAATGTTCTTTCCTTTCCCACATTAGTCCATCTGGGAAGGAAATCCTGCACCTGAGCAGGCACGTGTGTGAACCCCAGCTCCTCTGCTGCCTCGGAAATCCAAACGACGGTCACAAGTGCTGGCTTTTGCACTTGCATTTCTGATGTAGTTACAAAGGCAGAACTCACCCAGTCCTATTGCATACACGTCTTAAGAAAACCAGGCGAACTGTTTCTGCCTGAAATTCTTCCCAATAGCACAGCAGGTTAGAAAACCATACCAAAATGCTTCTTTCTACAGCTGAACTAACCCTTTACTGAAGTACAGCTTAGAGTTTTCTTCTCAAGAGACTCAGAGAAGTATTCTACAGAATTAAAGCTCAATTTCTTATGCAATGTGCTACATAAAAACAATCAGTTTTCCAAAGAGAAAAGGGGTCATACCATTTCTTCCTTGGATTTGCAGCACTTACAGTATTTTCTCTGTGGAGGAGCATAGCACATATAGCATTTATTTTACCATTAAGCAAAATTACCAGAGTGTACGTGCCCTGGAGTTTTGCTCGTACACGTCCCGTCTTTCCCTGCTCTGGTATAGATTATCTGCAGTATTGGGATATTTTCATAGAGATGCAGCAGATCTGTGTATGTGAAATCTTATATATTCCCATGCAGCCTCTACAGGGAACAGCTGCTGCCTTTCTAGGTGCTGTGGTAGTTCCATAAAACTAGTGGAGATGACCAGACATGATCCTAGAATCATAGAATGGTTAGAGTTGGAAGGGACCT
>BJBW01007163.1:0-57607 GCA_004320125.1 Scolopax mira
TGGTGGAGTTTCCTTCTCTGGAGACATTCAAAACCTGCCGGGGGACAAGTTCCTGTGCAACTTGCTCTAGGTGGAACCTGCTATGGCGGGGGGGTTGGACTAGATGATCTCCAGAGGTCCCTTCAAACCCCATGTGATTCTGTTCTGTTAACTGGCTGGTTTACAGCTACATTTGGGTTTTATACTTCTGTTAAAAAGAACTTGGAAGTTTTTCCCATAGTGGGTGTTTATACTTGTTACAGTCTTAGTAAAAAATATGAAACGTGGCATTAAAAATTGTACCAACTCACTGATACATGATTTAAGTAATTTTTAAACCACTGGAACACTCTGGGTTCAGAAACTGTCCAGATGAGTGATGTCTCTATAGATGTGCTACAGCAGGTATTCACATAAGGAACGGGAGCTAACATTGTACATTAGGATGTCAGAACAAATTCTCATCTGTTTACTTACACAATGTGCAAGTCAGTGGATCATTGCTTGTAACTCTCTCAGTAGGATAATTTGTGAGGGAAAATGATCTCCTGTGAGTAGGGAGCATGGGGTTTGTTCCTCAGCCAAAGTCTGTTTTACTACTGATTTCTGAGGGATTAAATAACTCCAGTGTCCTTTCTGCCATGCCCTGTACTGAAGGAGATACTTACAGTATAAGCACAGCTCTTGTAAGCGTATGATCAAAAGAATTGATTTCTTGTCTCCATTGAAAATTCTCTGTCAAGAGCACTGGTAAGACTGTATCTTAAGAAATATGTTCCTGCTTAAAATGTAACAAGGGATGTGTGAGGAATATTGAAGGTAAAATTTAAAATGTGGGAAACTTTGAATATAATTTCCTTTGTCTTAGCGATTACTGTAATATAATGCATTCTTGTAAACACACAGTAATGTACTGCATTTTATTATAGCATAATATAGTGTCATATAATCTGTTGGGGTCCGCCCAGCAACTGGGACCATGCAGCTGCTCACACAGTTCTCCACCTTTCCCCAAGAAGGGTAGGGAGAAGAGGGAGAAAAGGAGGGGAAAGGGAAAAAAACTCATGGGTTGAGATAAAGACGGTTTAATAGAACAGTAACAGAAAAGGAAAACAGCAATAGCAAGAATAATGACACAAGTCACTCTCACTAGCAATCCTGAGTACCTGCTCCCCGGGCATGATGTCTGTGGCAGGGGATATTTTACTGGCCATTCCATCATTCTGTCTGTGCTCCTTCTGTGGGAAGTCGAAAAGAATCCTTGGAAAAATAGAAACATCACCTGGCAACAACTAAACCAATATGCATTATTGGCGTTCCTTTCATACCAAATCTGAAACACAGCAATCACTAGGAAGAAAATTAACTCTGTCCCAGCTGAAAGCAGGACAAATCTCGTAAAGCATTATTGCATATATTAGGTTTTATAATAATGTAATTTATAATCTAGAAACATGTACTGTGCTATATGTTGTATGGCATGCTGATCATTATGTGAGTGCAATATTATTATAGATTTAATTTTTTTAAAGTGTATTTACAATTTACAATTATTTTTGTTTTCTCTTTGCAGGAAGTTCAAGAAAAAGCCTCTATTTTTAACATGCAGTTGGACTTAACTGGGGCAGTTCCCAGCCTTATAGTTGCTTTTGTCATTGTAGCTAATGGAGATCGCCAGGGACGAAAGAGGTCTTTAGTTTTACCATCAATGGGAGCTTTGATTGCTGATATTTGCCTCACTGTAATATCATATTTTAACTTGTCACTCTCTGTCCTGTTTGCGGTTGCATTTATTACTGGACTGTTTGGGAGTATGGCAACTTTCCTTGGAGGAGGCTTTGCTTTTATAGCAGATGTGTGTCACGATGAGAAGCAGAAGACCACACGAATAGCTGTGGTGGATTTGATTTTTGGAGTTGTATCTGGACTGGCAGGACTGTCATCTGGCTACTTCCTAAGAGGAATAGGCTTTACATGGACATTTGTGACAGCATCTCTGCTTCACGTTGTTAATATTATCTATATTATATTTTTTCTGGAAGATACAGTTGGCATATCTGAATTCCAGCAGCAGGCACCAGCATCTTGTAAAGAACTTCTGAGAGAGACACTTTCTGGAGTGTACATGCTTTTTAAAACTGCCCCTTGTAAAAAGAGAATTTTAATCATTGTCTTACTTTTTATATTTATGACTTACTTGTTTACTATGGTTGGTGGGAGTTCGCTTTTTACCCTGTACGAACTGGATGAGCCACTCTGCTGGAATGAAGTCTACATTGGCTATGGAGCAGCTGCCTTCACTTCTGTCTCTCTGACAAGTTTTTTAGGAGTTTACTTATTTTCTAAATGTCTCAAAGACATTTATATTGTCTTTATTGGGATATTTTCTTACATTGGAGGAATGGTCATGGCTGCCTTTGCCAAAACTACCCTGCTCATGTTTTTAGGTGAGTTCAGAATCAGTCATTCCATAGTCATGGAATATAATGTAATATATATGTAAATATATATTACATTTACATATATATGTAATATATATGAAAATACTGCTATGTTATCTGTAGTGAGTGCAGCTGGTAGATATTGGACCTACTGTCTTAAACGGGTCATAGAGAGGTAAAATATACAAGGTTGGGTCAGACTGGTTTAGAATTTAATTAAAAGATAAAGTGTGTGGAGAGGCAATTAATTATTTGTTTATGATAGGCAATAGAATTATTTGCTTATGATTTGATTTTAGTGCTGTACAGATATAGTGGATTTATTAATTTGTCTATGCTTGTGTAGTTGTGTCTCCATCCACTCCTAGATTGACTTTTTTATTGCCTTTTGCTCTTTGGGGAACTGAGCATTCAAAAGTACATGACTAATTAATTTGCAATGCATTTGTAAAATCCTGTCTCTATTACTTCAGTGTCTCATGACTGATTTTTTGCTTTACAGTAAGAGTGCCATCTTTGCTCTGCTTTATGCCTGTTCCTGTTCTCCGATCCATGCTGTCAAAGGTGGTTCTCGCTGGTGAACAGGGTGAGTAGAATTCGGTTTTAAACAATACAACAATATGATATTATTGTACTATAATGCACCAAGATTACCTTTAAACAAGCAGATATGTATCAGTATTGTAAGACTGCTTTTCTTTCAAGTTCCACATAATATAGCCCTATGTCATAATATTAATGGCTTTTGATTCTGAATTAAATATAAACAACATTGTGTTTAAAAACCATTGCCAGTTTCAGCCTTCAAAGGAGATATTGCTTTAAAAATAAAGACCACAGGGAACTTGAAGCAGAGGAATGCTCAAGATTTGTATAGTTGTGATTTCACGAGTGCTTTTACATTCACAAGATTTTGATGTGCAGAGAAAGATACAGCTCTGTTAGTCAGTGTCACACTTAGTAATTTAGAAAGGTAAGCAATAGGTGGTCAACCTTCAAAGCACTTGAAAACCATGAGACTTGGATCCTGAGCTACATACCACAGGGTGCCTGGGGCTACTTAAATGTGTCCCAAAAGATACAACATACTTCTCAAAATCCTTTCCTTATGGAACACAAAAAAAAAGCATGTCAATTCTCAAAATGTGGATCTAGTATCCCATATTTTGCTTTTGGGGAGCATAGACATTCTAGAAGCATTCTCCTGAGTTGTTTTGGTTTATTTTTTTAGCATATCTTTATACGCTAAAACAAAGATCTCTTTGTACTGCACTATGCTAACATACGCCCCTGGTTTTGCAGTTTCTTGGCATTCTTCAAGGCTTTGGCTACTTGAGTTGCTTGATGCAGGAATCAGGTTGCCCCATGTCATCATTTTCTGCTTCCCTGTTGTGATTTTCTTTATGGTCCCGTGACTATGAATGCTGCTTGGGAAACTGTGTTCAGGAAGACACTGAAGGGATAGGCTGCACCCCCAACGGGTAGCGCAGTGCAAAAAAAAAAATATGCTTCTTTCCTTTCAAAAATGAGAAGGAGATGGTTATGTGCTTACTAAAATGCAGTAGATAGATCTTTAAAAAAAGTTTAAAAGCTTAAGTGCTTTGAAAGAGTTTGGGTTTTATTGTGTTTCATTTGTAATCCATCCATTTATTTTTGGCAGGTGCTGTGTTTGCTTGTATTGCCTGTTTAGAAGTTGTGACGGGCACAATTGCACTTTCAGTTTTTAATCTTCTCTACGCGGCTACTGTTGAGTGGTTCTCAGGCTTTAGCTTCCTCTTATCAGCTGGCCTTTGTCTAATTCCACTGGCTGTCCTGTGGTAAGTATGGCTCAGCAGTGTGCACCTGACTGCTTTTACTGCTAATTTCTGTTTTGACATGAGATGCAGTGGCATGGTTTAGTGCAGTAGTTCCCAAACCAGTATTTTCTAGTGTCCTGAGCTTATTTTGTTTGTAGCCTTCCCTCCAGCTTCCACCCAGTTCAGGAACTGGTTATATCTGGCAAGCCTATGGAAGGTACAGGGGGCTGCTAGGAGTGGGGCAGAGCTGAAATGAGGGGATATGGCAGTTTCTTCCCTGGGGGGAACAGATAGATAGGAGAAAGGGAGCCCAGGCTATGAGAGGGGCTGCTTTCTCTCAGTGGGGCTTGTGACCAGTCTCTGAGCGCAGTGGAGAGGCTCCGCAGCTGCAGGTAGCTGCAGTGTCCTGGTTTTTCTCTCTTCAACACGTACTGCCCTACACCTTGCTGGAGTTTTTCCATCATCAGCCCTGTCTAGCCCTGATCCAGCTGCCTCCCCTCAGCTCCATGCTCTGAACTTGTCACCTCCTTCCCCCAAACTGAAATCTATCCTGAGTGTGCTACTAATGTGATACACCATACCCTTGACTGCCTGTGTGTGCCTTCCCATGGTTAGAGACCTTTATGTGGTCTTTCTTACAGGAAAGCCTTGCACGAAAACAAAAGTAACAGATCACCTGAAAGGCATGAGCTTAATTTTGCAGTCTTGAGCTTTTCTAGTTGCTAACGAGGGTTATAAACATGATTAGTCACCCAGTGACTTTAATGGAAGCTCTCTGTCCTGCTCCTTGGTCATGGGTACCTAGTGACCCAGTGTCATTAAAATCTCTAAAACATCTGCACTAACTCCAAGCCCCATATGAATAAACCTCTAGGCATGTTTTAAAAGTATACCTCTATAGTATTTGCATCTAATCATATCTAGTAATCATCTGATTGTGATGGTGAAAGGTCATTATTCATGAGTTTCATAAAAGCAAAGTTCGCTTTACATTATTTCCAATATAAAGCATGTCTTTTTAGGATGCTGGAACATAGATGTACATGACAGAAGGATCATTTTTCAGGATCATTTAGGTAGATTTATATTCAGGGGAATAAAGCTGTTTTAAGAGTGTGGTATGCTTGCTGGAGACATATCTTTTTACCTAATGCTTACACTTCACCTCAGTCACCTCCTATCTCTACATCAGCTGCATTTCAAGTTTTAAATAGGCAGTGATACTGCTACAGATTTAGAACATTTCACATTATTTCATGTCTGTGCCTGCCTGACTACAGTGTTTTACACAGTCTATTCATAGAAGCTGCACTAATGGAAACTTAAGATGAAGGTAGTGATGGGTCTCAGCTCTGAAGGAATTGAAGCAAAGGGGTCTTGTGTGTGTGTGGAGAATACGTTTTCAGTAAAGTAATAACAAAAAATTTATAAATTCAGTTATATTAAGAAAGGCCCAGTAAATTCTTGTTTTATTAAATATTAGATTATTTCAGTGCTGTAGAGAGAGTTTCTGTTAAGAAAGTACTCTCTTCTGTGCAAAAGGTAACAGATATTTGCTTTTAATTGTCCATCCTGCAATCAGGACTGTAGTCCATCACCAAAAAATTTTCAAAGTTTTTTTTCTTTTCCTTCTCAGATATCCCACCCTTTGAATAACCTCTCTAAAACCTTTCTTTTGAGGCTGTTGTGCAATGTTACTATTCAAGAGCAGAAAGGGGAGATGTTCTGGTCTGTAATAAGTACTTATCAAAGACAGAAGTAACGATATTGTCTAACATGTAATAAAGGGCAAGTACCATCATTTCTTTTGTTTACTAAGTGATGTCAGCAGCTCTGTGCCACAGAAGATGGCTGTAACAGAGCTATCACGTGCGTGTGTTGCTGCTGATTCAGCTTGTTATACTTAACTGTCATCTCAGCTAAAGCTACCTGTCCTGCCTGTGTCTTACAGCTGGCTTCTGTGCACAAGCTGGAACGGGGAGGACTTGGCTCTGCTCGTACCTGAAGAAGTATCCAGCATAGAGAGCGTGGAGAGTTGAACAAAGGATTCGTCTGCTTGGGTTTTCTCATCTGACGTGGGGTGGCAGAGACCATTATGTTGTCCAGAGAGCATAGAGATAACACAGCAGTTGCAGGTGCAATCTCAAAGTGGCCCTGCAGCAACAAGCACTAAATTGGTGGCGCTCTTTATCCAGTCACTTTTTAGCACTTGAATAGAGCTAGCACTTAGACTTAACTATGCAAATAGGCTGACAGTAGAGATTTTAACGCTGCTTTTAGCATGAAGGAAAAAACGAGGTAGGATAATACTCTTTTTCCACTTACCCTTTCTCAAGTTTGAGAATGTCAGCTGTGCATTGTGATACATCCTGTAACATTCCAACTGAGGGACAGGGATAACACGCATCAACTCAGAGGGTGCTGGCAATTCTGCTGAAGCCGGTGGAGCTGGTGCCAGCTGAGGATGCGGTCTCCTGGGTACCTCTTAAAAGGCCTGTTCAGATGGTGAAGCCCCCAAACCTGTCTAAAATTACTAAGCTAAAAGGTACTTTTTTTTCAGAAAGCAACCAGACTGGAGGCAGGACTTGCCCCTGCTGTACAGAGATTGACTGCTCTGCAGAGAGTCTTTGTGCAAGTTTAATGTATGATGTGTGGACCTTGCCCGTGACTTAGTTCTTAAAATGGATTTTCACAGGGAACTGTCATACTTAGAAAACCTCCAGCTTGCAGAGTGTGAAGTTAGGCCCATGCCTACATTTTGCAGAGATCATATTGCACGTTTATTTTTATAATTTTCCATATATTAGGGACTGGATACAGACACCTCTATTTTTTGTCCTGCAGATATTATTTCTTGTCTTCTGGTTAAGTTGGCTGTACTTAACTTCCATGTTTTTCTATGGAAAGGCTGTAATAGCCTTTCTTTTCACTGGATCTTTGACTGTTTTTTAACAACCCTGAAATGAGGCGACCAAATCTGAATCATGCATCTAAATCATGCAATGAATGCAGCATAATTTAAGAGCACTTGAACAGCATTTCTCATCTTCAAAGCACTTTACAAATGCTATTAAGAACCTCCTTCCATAGTAGATATTATCATCCCTGTTGCAGTGAGAGATAAATCAACAGCGAGGACAAGAGACTTGTCCTAGGCCACAATGCAAAGAGGTGAGACTGCCAAACCTAGAAATCAGTTTCTGCATTGACTCTTCACCTTCTTGCTTGAGATCTTTGAGTAGAAACTGTCCAGACTACTAGCTTCTGGAGTGCACAGCACAGCAGACGTGTAAATATAAGGACCACTCCCCTGTGTTTTTTTCTGAGAGAGCTGGACAGCTAATACTGTTCTGATCCCTGAAAGTACAGGTAAGTTGTATGTGACTCTCCTTCTCAAAACAGATTAGGTAGAGGAATCAAAAGAACATAAAGTGGTTGACAGTCACAGAAGGAAAACTATAGGAAAGCAACTACGATGTGGGTCCTGACTTCACACACGCAGAGCTTAGGATAAAAATGAAGATGGACACAGCATATGCTGTATAATCAACAATCTGCTTACTGCCATTAATAGCCATCACAAGGACAGGGTAGCCCTCAGAGCTTCTCAGCAGTACTCCTCAAAAAAAAAATTAATACCACATCATGATACTATTGCAGATTCTTTTTGTTTGAATGACAGTATTGTTTCCAAGCTATGTGTCCCAATCACTTGAGAAGTTCTGAAGAGATTTCAAATAAGGTAAAGGAGAGTTTACACTATCCAGGAGACTGTAATTGGTGAAAACAGTGCAGTTTACCCAGGACCAGGGGAATGAATATTTACAGAGCTAATAACTATGGCCAGCTCCTAGACTTCTGTCCTGAACTACCAAGGCTGACGTTGGCAATTAAAATTCATTAACTAGTTTAGACACTAGCCAGTAAACAAAACTGCTTAACTCTCCTCCCTTGAGGTGCCCAAGTTGCTGCCAACTTGTTGGAGAAGCGAGCTGAGTTTCACAGTAATCAGTGCATCCAAAACATAATAAGGACTTGTAGAGAGATTAACAAAACCGATGGAAAGTATTTCAGCACAAAGGTTACATTGTCTTTCTTGCCTTGCCATTATGCAGTTATGTAAGGCTTTATAAAATTAACCGTTTCACACAAAACTGCTGGAAAGAAGCAAAGCAAATTCAGACATGGTGTGTGCCTTCACTTCCTTTCCAGTGCTCACCTCCACTGGGACTCGGGAGCCCATTCCGCGGTGACCTTGTGTCCTTCCCAATGAGAACGAACCTGTGCACTTGAGGAATGGCTTTGTTATGGATTGATTTTGCTGTACAAAAAGTACTTGCCATTTGCAAGATATGTCTGGTAGACATAGCACTTAGAACTGGCTGTAAGTTCAGGTCAAAACACACTGATATGTGGATTGAAGGATATGAACTATGGTTTCGAAGTGCCTAGCACAGTGCAAGCTGAGGAAATCAGGTACTAATGTGCTTCAGATTATTAAAGTAAAATCTTCCAAGTGTATAATAGTTTCTCTATTTGTATATAAATGCAAATTATTTTGACAGAAATTAATAATGAAGTTTGGTTTCTAAAAACTCTTATGGTGTATTTGTAGTTCTTGCTTTGTTTTTTGACAAATGGCCAAGGGGGTGACTGGCGGAGGAATGTTTATGTAAACACAAGCAACAGCACTACGGTATCATCATTTTTTTGTGATCAGAACAAACAAACAGCAGTGCAGGAAGATGTGCTTTTGCCTTCCTCCTGCACTTGGGGAGAGGAAAGGGGGCTGCCCAGAACATCAGCACCAAGAAGAGGTGAGGAATTGCAGAGCAGGGACAGCACTGCTGTCTCCAGGGAGATAGTGAGGGGACTTGGGTGGCACCTGTGAGACCAGCAGATCTGCAGGCACCTTCCTCCTCTTGTCCAGGCTGGGTCCCACATGAGATCAAGGCTGAACCTGTCCCGTCTCTGGTTGCCAGCATGCCTGGCTTGTCACTCCCCAGGGGCTGCTACTTGCAGCTCCTGCTTTACAAGATGAGAAACACTTGTAGAAATGGGGAGAAGGGACTGGGCCAGGAAACCTGGTCCCCAGCCCAACTCACTGCACAAGTGTAACCCTTTCCTTGTTGCCTCCAAAGCTCTTTACCTCAGTCCTGTGTGACACCTGTTACATTATTAACAGCATAAATTCTTGCACAGGCCTCTTAACACACACCATTTGCTTTCCAGCCTGGCTAATCCCTAAAATTAGCTCCTTACAGATGTAACGAACAATGCGACTTCCTTGCTCTGAATATGGCTTGATCTCACCCAAGACTGTAATAAAATATACTAATCCTTGAACAAAACCACCTCGAGATCACATCCAGCCTCCTCATCTGCATCTGCTCTTCACTGTGCAGGGAAACTCTACTAAATTAGTTGTCTTCATGTAGTTATCTCTGATACAACAGCATCTGTCTTTCAACTAGATACATACACGGAGGCAGGGAGCTACAAGATACCAGTAACTGTGCTCAACTACGGGGCAGCTCCCTGGTTTCTGAACAGGGCTGGTAGGAAGGCAGACCTGAATATCCTAAAAATCCATGCCTGTACCCTAATTTGTCCCAGACCTCACAAAGTTATCCCTCAGCCTTTCAGGCCTGAGCCTAGAGCAACACAAAGCCTACTCAACCCCAATCATGCTTTAGAACAACAGTTTACTTTTTTGCTTTATACAGAACTGCCAAAAAACTTGTCAATTATAAAATACCTGCCAATTCTGGTATTTAATGAAGTATATCAGCTCACAGAAAGACCAGGACTATGGAAAACAGTGAGTAGGCCTACATTTGCATGTTCAATTTATTTGTCCTATGTTTAACCTTACTAAGGCAAAAAATACAAATTAAGTAGCTGGTATTTCATTGCTCCAATCTCTGCTACTCTCAAGTGAAAGACAATTTTAGAAGCTTCACTTCTTAAATGAAACCAGTTTAAATATCAAACCAAATAAAACCACAAAGTATCATCTCATACTATGTCATCTCAATGTTTTTAATTTGCTGCAGTGTTTTGCAACAGATGTACATGAAAGCACCGCAAAATTTACAGGACAGAAGCTAGAGGCTTCCGCCACATGGGTAGGGAATTTGTGGTAGATTTAAGCATATTGGAGGTGTTTCGGATTGTGAAAAGAGGTTTATATCAACATTTCTGCTAAAATTATCTACAACAGAGCACTGACTGCACTTAGCAGTTTAACTAAGTCATTAAAATCTGCTGAATAAAGACAGTTTCCATCTTAGAAACATTGTTTCAGGCTCCCCAAGTACAACTGGAGATGGCATCTTTTGAACTATACACTTCCTTTTTTTGTTCCTCCTAATATGCCACATTATATTAGCTGCCTTGCAGGATTTACATGACACATGCACATGTATGAAATGAGAAAAAAGTTGTTACAACCCTGAATTTAGTAACATCACACACACACACACAAAATAAACCACCCTTACAGCGGCCTGCTCCTTTAAAAGGTATATTTAACTATAGATCTTTCATTCTCCCTTAACTAAGATCTGATGCTGCTAAATCCACAAAAATTATGTCAGTATTTACCTGTATCTTCATGTTCTCACTGCAGCAGCTTTATTAGGTACTGTCATAATTAGGCACTGCATTCTTTCTTGATCTCCGAGTACTAAAATACCTTGATCCAGGAGTGCCCATTTGGATTATGTTTATGGATTTTAAAACACCTCTTTAAACTCAAAAATTACAGTGTAATTCCTCTGCCCTTGCTTCTACTTTCAGAAAGCAGAATATCATCTCAGGGACACAGATGAAAACATACAGGCCTTTAACTCCCTTTTTACAGAGATATTTCCAATTAAAAACAAAACTTAATGCCTCACCCATGAAATGTCAACTGGGGGGAGACAATGTAAGTAGCAGGATTCCATCAGCATTGCAGAAGTTAAAGATCTTTTAAAATATTGCAAGAAAAAGGAACAACACTGTTTGTGTTGTGGATAAGACACTCTTGATTTACAAATATATTTTGGAACACAACAGCATTTATAGCAAACTTTTATTCAATAGTTTAAAAAGTGTATGGAAGTTTTCATGAACAAAGAGTTACTCAAAGGAAAATACCTTCTTTTCCCCCTTAAAAAAAGTTCTTCTGCAAGAACATCTATTAAATGCATTTACCTACAGTAGTCAGTTTTAAAATGCATGGGTATTTTTGGATTTTGGGTATACATATATAGTATTCCATAGTTAAGAAGCGATTATCCTGAGCAGTGTATAAAGAGACCTTATTTAAACTACCTAGTTACAGGACATTTACATAATTGACAACGAGCACAGAACAATTTATAGACTTTAAACATTTAATGTGCCTTTTCATCAAGGAAGGCAAACGATAACTGTAGGACTGCTTAACGCTGCAAGTGTCAATGTAGTATCATGGATTTAGATCTGCACTATAAAGACACACACATCACATTTTTGAGAAGTACATTTTGTTACAATAAACCAAGCTTGTATTCCATCATCATGTGTGGTTCTCCCATAACCTCACTCTGTGAAGGATCTGGAAAAAAAAAAATGGACAGCATGAGGCTTTTACCAGCTACAAAGACCAATAATAACTATGAACATTTTTTTGCACAGTCTCCTGTAGCCTGAATCTCAAGGCTGATTGAATATGGTGTTTAAGAGAACTCAAGTCTGACTGAAGCTTTTTCCCCATAGGTGCCCCACATCTTTCCAGTGTAATTTCTCTGCACAACAAAAGCTCACTCTCCAGCCCTTCTGTTAGTTGAGATACCCTCATGGTTTCTCTTCCCCACCTAACCACCCAGTTTCACAGAAATCCTATGCCTATAAAGATCACAGACACTTCCTCCATTCTGTAAAGTATGGTTCACATTGGCTACTGTACTCAAAGGTTATCAAGCAATGTGCAGGGAGCACAAGAAATGTCAGTACTAGCAGTATAAACTTCATTTCCATTAAAAAAAAATCAAGACCAGAAAAAAAGGTTGTGAGTGCACTTTAAAAGAAACACACCTTTCTTTATGGGCGTTATCGGAGTGTTTTACTTCCATAAGTAAGGCAGGTTGATGCCTTCAATTCCGTCAGAAACACCAAAATTATCTATTCCAGCCCCAGCTGATAAATGGAACCTTACCAAAAATACTATTATTAACCCACTCAGTCTTTAGCACTGTATAAATATTTAACAGCTTGTTGTGAATAAGCAAATTCCTACAAGTCTTGTTTGACATTGTTCTACCCCCTGAACCACAATAACCTAAAATTCCTTCCCTTGCTCCCTATAAACCCACCTCAGAAAATAATCCCAGATTTACCTCATGCCTCTAGATTACACCCATCTACCCCTCAATTATTTCTTGTTTCCTATCCCCCTGCCCCTTTCCATTCTCCAGTCCCACCTCAAAATACCCTCTGCCTCCTTCCATGTCCTTAACCACAAGCTAGAAAGAAACATGGTGTTTTTAAAACTATTTTTCCAGGTTTATTCTATTCCACACTTAGTAGCTGTCAGTCAGTAGTCCACAAAACAACCACAAACTGTTGAGTTAATCTGAGGGAGTCTTCCTTCCCCCTGCCACATCTCTGGTTCATTATTTCGGTATTTCTCATACAGACTTCCTTTCTTTTTAATTATAGAACTTATAAACATTTTGTATCTTTGTAACCTCCACCTGTCAAAATCTGCACAAGTAGTTCAAAAGCTTCTGGGGAATCAGGCATACAACATAAATGCATAATCTCCTACTCATTTAGAAACCCAGCCTAAAAGCAAAACAGCAGCTTGGTCAGTGTTTCAGACTATTTTCCTCACAACTAGCAGCTAACCACATTCATTTTTCCTTCCCCCAGTGCTTCTTTGACTTTAGAAATTCAATTTTTAATTTATATTTTGTGTGTTTAATCATCTTATTCTGTAGAAGCAAAGAAATCCGCAGTTCCCAAATTTCACCTTTAAATGTTTCCATAATATTCATAACAGAATGTATTTACCATTAAGGATATCCTCAAAACTGATGCATTCATCATTTCCCCTCAGAGTATCCAGGGCCATGTTTGAGCTGTGAAGAAATGGGAGACGCTGGACCTGTAAAGAGACAGCAAGAGTTCAAGTTCCTGCAAGCCTGAAATTGAGGAGTTTTATATTTGGATTTCTCAGTCAGAAAGGACTGATAAAAGCAACAGGCAAAGTCACTTCTTCAACAACAACAATGAAATAAGAGAACTATTGGCATACACAGCTAGCAAAACCTACCTAACACCACCACCTTCTATTATTTATAGAAAAGAACAGCCTTTCACTAGATTTATAGCATTCACTGCAGCGTAGCTAGCAAATAGTGAAGTTTAAAAAACTAGATTTTTTTTCCTGCTCTGTTACTACATAAAGCTGGGGAGGCTCACTGCAACAAACACATCAACACCCTGAGGTCAGTATAGAGAGATTGACATACACTCCAGGGTCTGGAAAACACATTCTAAGTTCCCAGCATCTCTGACAAGTCAGGAATGTAAGTGAAAGAGCAATATTGATTTTCATATCTAAGCATAATCCTCCTTGCAATTGATCTAGGTCATATTTCTCTGGTCCTCACCAGCTCTTTAGCTTCAAGCCCACTCCCAGCTATGTTCAACACTCTCTCTGTGCCCTTCACCCACAGTATTAAAATAAAAAATGTTAAATGATACACACAGCATTCAGGTCTTAAATATTCCAAGTTCATTCACTATTAGTAGTGATACATCAGCTAGACCATGAACATATTTTACAACCACAAAGTTATCAACTAGTGATATCTTAATGCACAAAATTTGTCAAATATTTCCATAACCCCTACTGGTACTCCTGTCAGAAGTTCGCATCCAGTAAATATTTTAGCAAATTGCAATTAAACCACAAGAGAACTTGTATATCTAACATGAAGCTAGGAGTGAAAAACCTTCTAGTCACCATATATCTCCCCCATGCACCCAAGAATACCTGTGGAGACACACTAGCCAGATACCCTCACCTGCATCATTTTCTGCCACGTGCTAACATCAGTTAGGAAAATTTTGTCCTCACAAGACAGCACAGCTGAGATCCAGGGATGTTTTCATACATCCTGTCCGAGTTCAACATCTTCATGACCTCTAATTTCTGCCAAGTTTAGTGCAGCTCAGTGTAGTTCAGTAGCACCTGATTCACTGGAAGGGAGTGTAAAATTGTCCCAATTCACTTGGAAAAACAACTCCTAGTAGCCTGAAAACCTTCAACAGGCCAAAGAAGTTTACTAGGACCAATAAGCTTTCCATGTTTCCTAAAGGACAAAGTGAGACTCCCTCTAGTTACTCCCCATCCTAAGGGGAAAGGAGACAAACTCAACTTCCCAATTAAGAGTTAAAACTTTTGAACTTAACTCCCTGTAGACCTCCCCTGCCTGATTGTACAAGAAAGGCTGCAGAACAATAAGCACATTGCAAATTCTCTGCTTCAGGTTTCACATTACACCTATTCTACACCTAAATCACCACCTGCCTCATATCCCTAAGTCTCTTTGCCCTAAAGATGCAGAGATTCCTTCCCATGAAGGCCATACATTCTACAGAGGAGAGTATTAACTTTAGGAATTAACTCAATTCCTCCAGCTTTTCTCTAAAGGCTTACAGAAAGCTAATCCACAGAAAACCTAGAGCAGTTACCACTTCACCAAGTAACCAATACAGGAACAGCAGCTGAAAGGCTTCAGCATATTGACTGTTCTGGAAACCATTAATTGCAATATTTGTTTTCTTTTTTTTTGTAAAAAAAAAAAAAAAAGCAGTCCAGTGAAATAATTTCTTTTGGAAACCTAAGGTATTTCAACAAAGATAGATGTCTCTCTGAAAGCATGTTTTGACATAAAAGCTTTTTTAAAGTGGTTTAAGTTACACCAGTCAGATAAAACCACTTACCTGTTTCACTGCTCGGAATTCCATCTGCAGCTTTAAAGGTGCATGGAGTCCTTGAATATTTCTCAGCGTGTCAAAGTTTGTCTTATCTTGATTTAGCTGGTACTGTAACAACATTGATTCTTATTTTAGAAAAAAGTTACTTTCAAGTACAGCCATAGAAGAGATTTGTGACATCCTACTTAAATGAATATCCTTATTAAATTTATATGTAAAATACAGTGATTCCACCATATGTCTCAAATGTACACAAAAGACAGGGATGCAGTAATATTTGTTTTATGAAACTGAAATTGATTTTTGCTAGATTTTATTACAAATCAACAGTAGCAATTTTATTTTGTTATTTTTGACAATCAGGACATGTAACACCACCAAGTGGTGTAGTGTTGCACTACTTTACTATAATGTTGACAACATGAATTGGAAGCAAAGTCTGGTTTAAAGTAAGAACACAAATTGATGTTACTGTTGTTAGCCATGAAAGACTCTACTTGAAAACACTTGAAATATTTTTTTTTTTACTGATCAAGCAGCAAGACAGAGCACCACATATACTCATATGACTCTGAAAAGTAAAAGAAAGCTCATAATTTTACCAATTACTTTAAAATGGATCAGAAAGACAGAAACTATTTAGTAGTGGATGCTTCTAATGAAAAAAGTGCTTACAAATACTGAGGTACACTAAAATAACTTATGCTTAATGGTAAACAATGTAGTCTCAAATTTGGCTTTTACACTAATGAGTACACGCCTGTAATGTTGACACAATACAAGATTGTAAAGTAAAACAAAAAATACAAATCTCTTATTTTAAAACCTGTACTCAATCACCACGACAAAAGCTACCAGTATGAGAATATCATCCTATTTATGCAAAAGGGTCTCAAAAACCGAGAGGAAATTACATTTTCTCATAACACCCTATACTAAATGCTCTTCAACAGTTCTCAGAAAAGAAGTATATTTATATGCTTTACCCCAGACTTACAATTCTGGTCACATAATTCAATTGACAAACAGCTCTGAAACATTTATAGTATTTATAAATAAGCTTGTGAAGTTGGTGTCACAATAACATCATCCTTTTAACTCAAGACAACACTAGCACTGGTTAGAATTAGAATATATTAGACATTACATATTGATTAGTTTAGCAATTTGGAAAATTCTATCCAAATACTGCCTTTGCTTCAGGACATTTTATCACAAAATCTTCTCTGCTGACAAAATGGGCACCAGAGAGAAGATTCAGTTCAATCAGCTATTTAGCCAAGGCTCCCTTTAGTCTTGTCTCCCTTTGCCTTGAACCTATGGTTCACAGAGACTCTTCAGTGGTTCACTAGTCATGACTAAGCCAAACAAGATTGCATACACTTAAAATAAGCTGAATGTGTAAAATTTCTAGACAGGATCAAGTAATTTAGTGAAAAATATTTATATTTTTACAAACTGAAAATTAAGACATATGGCAAGTCTACAGACAAAAATGGGAGGATCAGACTTCCTGAAAGGACAGATGAGCTCCCCACCTAACTAGAGGGGCTGCATGCACAACTAGTTTAATAAATTTTAGACTACTAGACTTTAGTAAGTAAGGTCTACTTAGAAGCCCTCCTTACCTACTTGAAGTGGACAGAGTCACAAGTGGGAGGTTAACATTAAACAAATTTGCCAACAGTGTTACTTGTATAAATAAAATGCTACTATTGTTAAGCACCTTTATTCTCTTAAAGGCCAGACCCTACTCATCACTTGTTACCACACAAAGCAGTCCAGGTAACTAGACTGTAAATTTAAACTTCATAATTAGTGAAGATGGCTACATTTGATGTTGCACTTACATTTTTTTCTGACAACTCCAGTGGGTGGCTGGGCAGCAATTCATTTTTCACACTTGTAAAGCTAGAAATAGAAGTAAAAAAATTTGAAATTCAAGTTAACCAGGATACTGTTTTTTTTAAGTTGCATTTCAAAACTAATCTCAGATACAAATATCAGCCCACAGAGACACATAATTAGCACAGTTTGAATTACCAAAAAAAAACATTCCAACCTCAACAGCAAAGCAGTAAATAAGAGCTCTAACTACAACACTGACAGAAGAAAAAGAATTTAAATTTCAGGCAGCCTTTCTTAAGTTTGACAAAACAGAATGACAGTTTTTCTTCCTTGACCCTCTTCAGAAACAGAGAAGAATATTAATAAATTAAAACATCACAGATTTAATTAATGTCCAAACCATCTGATTTTAGAAGTCTCAAGTTTCTGCAACAGAATATTGTACATACCTTATACACACACACCGTTGTGTTACCACATTTTAAGCTTCACAAAGTTATTTTAGATTCATTATCCAAGACACGTAGTTTTGCACTCACATAAAATCATAAAACCCAAATCCACTGTTTACCATATTAACTTTACTTTTTGTACTAATGCTGAAATTAACCACTTCCCACAGTGCTGTAGCATTCATATACAAGTATATTAAAACTAGCATACATTTCATAAATATTAATACTTCGTCATCTCTTTTCTAAAGAGTACACGCGTATCATACAAGTCAACATTAATGTTCTTCTTGAAGTGATATTTCATACAAACTTTACTCTTGAAAGACAATCTGACTAAACATATGCACCTTAAGCTATCGCTTTTATGATACACCTTCTAAGAACCTTCTTTAAAAAGCCAACACTTAATGCCTACTCTTTTCCTGTATCTGAAGTTCAACATTGGTTGAACGGCAAAATTCAACAAGAAAAAGCAAAGCATACCCTCTACGCAGAAGGTCATGACCTTCAAATAGTCCTGAAGCTGAAAAATCAGTAATTGGGATAGTATCCTTCAACAAAGAAGAAACACCTCTGGGATTCTGGAACAAAAAAAAAGCAAGGATTACTTTAATAGAAATAGATACTTTTCATATGGGCCATTAGGTCAGGCAAATGAAATAAAGTTTCAAAGACTTCTTAAACTACTCATGTGCAAGACCTAGACATTATAATCTCTTAAAAAAAAAAAACAACAAAAAACCCAACAAAACCGCCTCAGAAACCCACAGTACACCATAATTCTAACAGAAAGTCTGATAACAGTTAAAGGTACTGATAACACATTTTTTGGATCTGGCTGAAACAGCTAAACTCACAATGACCCCTTGTTCATTCCCACCCTGGGCTGCAGGGACAGAAAGGAAGAAGGCAGGTCATTCTCATCTGACAGGACAGAAAGGAACATGTCTGAGCATTCCTTCATTTATTTCACTACAGACACAATCAAGTAAGATTAAATTAATTTTATTTATAGTTTAAGGCTGACATAAAGAGGACAAGCTATATTCAAGTGTACAAGTATACTAGCCAGTTAACTGAAAGAAGAAAAAAACCAGTAATTTGTAGCAGAACACCAGAAAACACAAACATAAGAAGTATAGCTATCTTAACCCAGACTGCTAATTTCACGCTAATCTGACTGATTTTATAGTAGTGATTTTAGGACTGTTCATACAACTTGTTCCACCGATAGGCCAATGTCTAACAAACTCTGGAAGATGACAGCAATGAGCTGTTCAGTGCAGGATTTTCCTCCAGCAGCACTGCCAGATCCAACAGAGAATTCTTGCTTACAGTTAAGAGCTTTTTTGTACTAACATTTTAAACTGGAAATAACAACTATTTAAAACCCCTGAAGTACCTGTTATGACATGCATATAATGTTCTGACCAACTAGCATACGCAACACTGAGGGGACCTTTCTAAGATTGCTGTAAGTGAACGCGTTAGAGATACACTACCTGGAAGATACGACAAGAGGGAAAATCAACATGGAAGTCAAATGCAAGGAGAAAAGCACGAAATACTCCCCAAAAGTAACGCCCTCAAGCCACGCCAGTGCCCGGTCCGCCTCAGGCTGCCACACACCACTGCCACCCACCACAGAAGGGGGCCCTGCCTCCGCGGGAGGCCGGGGGTGACCGGCTCTCTCCGGCCTCCCCATTCCTCCCGCTCCAAGCGGGGCTTTAACCGCAGCCGCGCACCCTCCGCACCTCTACGGCCCTAAGCGCCCAAGATCGGCCGGCGCCGGAGGTAGCGGGAGAAGGAGGGACGCCTCTCCCCGGGGAGAGCCCCCGGCCCGGCCGCACGAGCGCCCGCCATGGCCGCGCCGGACCCCCGTGACTCAGCACCGCCCCACTGCCCCTCGCCCCAGGGCTGCCGCCCACGGCGACCCCAGCGGCCAAGTGGGTGAGAGGGGCAGACAGAGAAGCACACGCGTGCACACCACACCCGTCAGGTCCGGTCTCCCTCACTCCAGAGGCACCGCCAGCCCCCCACTCACCATCTTGTCCGCACACCAGCAACCACTTCCGCCTGGGCCACCGCCTCCTCCTCCTCACTTCTGTCCCGCCCCCAGCGCGCTGCGTCAGACGCAAGGAGGGACACGGGGAGGGGAGGGGCCTCGCGGGGACGGAGGGGCGGGGCCTCGCGAGGGGCGTGGCGGGGAGGGGTCGGGATGGTGGCGGCGGCCCTGCCCTGAGGTGGTGTGAGGGGCGAGGGCTCCTTCCGGTCCTGCTCCCGGCCCGGCCACGGCTTACTTGCCTTCAGGGCTTGTAGACTTGTTGCACTGCGCCCACAAAGCCCAGCCTGGCCCCGAAAAGGAGCTGGAGTTGGCCAAGTGGCTTCCCACAGTAGGCTGGATCAGCCATGTTGTGGTGTCAGATGAGAGGTGCTTTTCTTGGTCAAACCCGCCCTCTCTCCCAGTGGGCCACAGGCAGCAAGTGCAGAGAGCTTGGGTTGACAGGCTGCCTGGCAGCCTGAGGTAGCCAAATGAGGCAGTGGTGCTTCCTGAGGTAAAGATGACCTCTGGGACTGGACCAGCCATGGCGCCTACCTGGGCTACACTGTGCAAACAAGAAGCATCAGGGTGCACCAGGGACTGTGGGCAGCCCTCGGGACCCTGGTCTTCTGTCAGTCACCAACAGGGATGGGCCTGCAGCAGGTTAATGTTTGGAAATGAATTTTGAGAATGGTGGGTAGATTAATAGGGACATATTAATAGCAAGTATAACACTATGGTATCAGGGTTAATAGTAGCTTGCTCTTAAGAACTTTCGAAAAACGTTTCAACAATCATGAGAAAGTTTTCCACAGATTTGGATGCATAACTCCACATGTCTGTCTGGTGAATCTATTTTACACATTTCTTCTGAGACCTGTAGCTCAAATTTGCGCCAAATTGTCCTGATGCTACAAATTTCATCCATGACCATTAAGCACCAAATCTTGCATAAAAAGTTATATTTAAATGGGAATTTTATATATGTTTTAATGGCACACTCAGCTTTGGAAAAAAATATGAAAAATTTATACGCTTTATACATCATTTTCTTCTTTCTTAGGCAAAATCAGTTCACCATTTAAAAAAAAAAGAAAAACATTCTCAGCAAAAGTACTGGCCCTTTGTATCCAGGTCTTATGCTTGGAGCAACGACTTCAAAAGAATGAGAATGGAAAACTGGGGGTTTTAAACCATTTTTAGGAAAACGGGTACCACAAAGGTTTCTCTGATCTTGTAATTATAATGGGTACTCGGATATTGTGGTGCTGAATTCATTATTATAGAATAGATGTGAATACAAAAAACAAGTTCCTGTTTTAACAGCAGCTTACAGAAAAAGCTAGGTTTGTCATTAAATGTATTTATTTATTGACCAAGTTTGTTGGTCAGGATATGACTGTAGAGATGAAACATCTAGCTTTCAAAGTCATTCTTGCAGGACACAGACAGGATGCAATCACTCCATGTACATTTTTGACATCACTGAAGTCCACAGTCTAGGCTGCATAACATAAAAGAACATACATTGCAAAAAAGATCTCATTTTCCTTTAACAGCTTTCACGCTAGGGAAAACTTCCAGACATAAACACAAATCACACACATACTTTCTCAGCAAATTACCAAGTATTTTAAATTGAAGCAAGGCTCAATTTCTTTCACAACCAGCTTTGTTTTAATTATCTTACAGTGAACATCTCAATGACAGATCACTGGAGTAGTATCTCATTCTTCTCAACTGCAAACTAAGCAGAGTTACATGAGCAACTGCCAGGCTGACCAAACCTTTGATAGATATAAGAGCATGTGGCAAGTGGTGAGTGCTTCAACTGCTCAGAAACAACAGGTAGGGCTGCCCTCTGTGTTGCAGATGACTTCAAGGCTTTCTCCAGCCCCAGGCTCGCCGGGGTGCAAGCAGCAGCTCACAGGCACTGCTCCAGGCACAGCAGCCCCAGCAGTCAGGGCCCTGAGAGCCTGCCTGCCAGGGAGTATTGCTGGCTTGCAGGTCTGGATAGCCTGTCTCATCTTCCAGCTCAATGGTAACAGGGTGGGAAGTGAGATGCAGTGACTGTGGTTGCTAAAGAGGCTCTTCTTGTATGTGGACACTTTTAAAAGAGTATGTGGACACTCTAAAATTAGTGTGAATATAACTACCACTTGTCTAAAATGATTACTTCTGTGAAGTTATGATGATGAATTTCACATGTTGCTTTTAAAGATAACCTGCAAACTACTATTTATTTAAGTTTGGGTTTTTTCATCATTCTGTGTAGAGAAGGTCTGAAATGTATGAGTGTTTTAAATACTTTCCAGATGTTACTTACCTCAGCATTTCTGGAATGTCAAACCTGGTCTTTTTGGTTTAGCTGGGGGACTTCACTGAGGTTTCAAGTGATCTTTAGACCATGGAATCTTCTATCATTTAGAAATGAGGAAAGTGTTTACTCTTTTAAAAAAGCCCATACTGTTTCAAATGCTCTTTTAGCAGTTAAATTGGTATTAACAAACATAAAACCTCATTAAACAAAGTTTTAGACAGCCTGACTTAAAGCAAATTCCTGTTTCAATTACTTAGCTTTTTCTTGCCTGGATCCCAGCATGGCCTCAGTTCATGAGATTTCTGTACATTTCCCCTTGAAGCCTCTGGTAAACTTCCCCCATGTCATGACAGAGGCACAACATGGTTGGCTGCCATGTACCAACCTCCTCTGCCCACGGAGGAGGAGATCTACAGAAGCCAGCTCTCTTCTGGGAACTCTACTGCTACGTTAAAGCAGTTTTTGAGCTAATATATCTTGCCTTTCCACTAAATTTAATGGTACTTTTTGCTGCTCCCATTCTCAGAGCTTTTTTGTGTAGAGAGGGATGGAAGATAGACATACCCATTGACCTGCGCCATCAATCCTACTTAATAATAGCAAAAGGAGTATGTTGTCCAAGGAAACTTGCCTTTGTATCCATGGTTTTTAATATTGATGCAGCTCTGTCGCTTTTCGCAATACAATTCCTTTGACGTATCAGTGGGCAATCAGTTCTGAGTACGTGAACCTCTATCAGAAGAAAACCTTTATCCTGTGGGACTGGGAAACTCTTTCACTGGTTTCTGTCAACAGCCAGTTATAACCTGTTAAAGTGAAAGTACTTCTTATTTGTTTTTAATCAAACCAAATAAACACATTTTCTTTGATCTTTAAGAAGCCCTTTCTTGTGAACTTGCTTTATACTTTTATGTTTTGGCATTCATTGTAAATCTAATTATTTAAAAAGTTATTTTGTTTTAAATTATTAAACCTTTTCTGAATTTAAGATAAACAGGGGCATGTTTTGTTAAAGATTAAAAATAAATTTCACACAAAACTGCAAAACGTAGCAAAGATAATAATGTGTAGGCGTCAGAGTGTTCCAAAACAAGACTCTCTGGGGGCTCTTCTGAACACACGGCTACGTTAAAACCATGTTCTGAAAAGGCTCAGGAAACCCCTGACTCTAACCCACCCTTTCCTGAAGCTGGTGAAAGTATTTAGAAAAAAAAAGTTACTCTTGCAGGGAGAGAAAAAAAAAAATCCCACATATTTCTGAAGCCGATGATTTTTTCCTGTTTGTTTACCTGCAAACTCTGCAGCTTGCAGGGTTTTCTTGGGTCAAAACTTGCCCATCCTCATCATTCAAATGCAGCAAGTAGTCCAACAGATGACTAAAAAAAGACCATTGTTATCTCTCCATGAAATGTAAACTTTTTTAACGTGCTGTAGCATCCAGTGGGGAAATAAGACCAACAATCCCTCATTTCATTGTCTCGTTTTTAAGTCATTAATTAATTTGAAGTAAAAAGATAATATATCTGTAGAAGTGTGTTCAGTTCCTATTTTAGTAGGTCAAACAAGGGACGCAGGTTGTTTTTTAATCCAAGTTACATACTTGGAATAAAAAGAGGTCCCTGTTGTCTTGAAGTGATGATTTATTCTGCAGCTTTTGTAAGTCGTGGATTGGTATCTGTACTCTCTTTATTTGTCATAGTCCATTGTTTGGGCTCTGGGAAACTTCTCCACGCTTCTTTTGTGGAGTCAGAGAAGCAGGAGGCTGTAATGGGGGGAGCCAGTCGCCAGGGGCTGCTCAGTAGCCAAACACCCTGAGCCTGCCTTCCTCCTCAGCGCTTGCCAGCTGCCCCTCTTCAGTCTAGCTGGGAGTTCGATGCTGTGGCTGATTTTGAGCACTCGTTTTTCTCTTCACTTGCAATGCTATGAGAAATACGGAAAAAACAGGGTTTAAAGGTAAAAAGCGATGTATATGTAACAGTCGAAGCTACATGCACAGTACCTGGGGGAACACTGGTAGGAGTATTTCCCTATTAATTCCTGAATAGCTATTTTCAGTAAACTCTGTTACCTCCTTTGTGACCATATAATTCTTAAACTAATCCTTCAGCCTGAGTACAATGTTTAACCTATCCAATGTTGATATAGTCAAGATCTCACTGCTCCATAAACCCTTTTTTCTTGGTACTGAAACCACGTCTCTCATGAAAATTCACAGGAAAAAAACCAAAACATTGTTATCTTCCCCCTTAGCCTGGAGTGATTTACCTTCCACAGGCATAACCACCCTGCACATATAGGTGAGATTAAGAGCACATTTCCTGTGACAGTCTCTTCCTAAGGGAAACCTTGAAAATAATTAATAGTAGTCACAGCTGAAAGAATTGAATGGAACATTACTTCCCATTCCTGCTACTGTGCAGGGGAAAAAAAAAATTACCCAAGAGTTTGCCAAAATGCCTAGCAGCACAAGGGGAGTCTGAGACTGCTCTGACTCATAATCGTATCCATTAAGCAGCAAGATAATCAGAAATTACCTTAATTTCCTTTTACAGCCGAAGACAATAAATGAGCCAGTAATAACCAAACTGAAAAGCTGGCATTTTGCACAGAAAACAGATGTTTTCAGCAAAAATATATGCATCACTAAAAATACTGTTTCTTTTCTCTCATTTTAAAAACCAAAACCATGACAAAGTTTCTGATCCAACCACAGCGTCCTGCTTAAGAACATTATCATTAATCACATGAATAGCACAGTGATGGCCAACTTAAAAATGGTTAAGGCTCAAATCTTCAAAGGTAATTGTGGGTTGAAGTCAGGATGTGAGCCATCCTACCTAGGTTTAACCAGCAAAATCCAAAGTGAGTTGAGAGCCTCCTGAATTTTGGCCAAGCTTGGGTATAGGTTTGACTCCGATGACTCGTAGAAAAGTTTGCTCCCGTGTGGGTAAACAGAAGCTGTATCTTAGAGAAAGCACTTGTGTGCAGAGCCTGACACTTGTAGAGAGCTCTCCTGAATTTCAGAGGGTTCCAGAGGGATGCAATGAACCCAAGGAATGGACTTCACTGAGTCAAGGCTGGAGCAAAAGAGCGACATTGTTTTTGTACAGAAGAACTATTACAGTGTTTCTTCAGGAAAAGCTTTTATGCAATTCAATGCTATTATATTGTAAAGGGTGTTGGCAGTTAATTAATTGTTTCTATGGAGAAAATGATGTATTATGAATTTTATTTTTGTTCATATTTCTGGAAACTATGATTATACATTTTCCATGGATTATTTTATTCATACTTCCTTACTGTAGGTTTTCCTCACAATGGGCTTAACTTTTTTTACTGTTTGTATTGCATCTCTTAATTCTGAGTCTCTCTGGTATATGACATGAATCACTTAGTTGCTCTATGTGTTATACTAACAGCTTAAACTGTGTTCTATGCTCGAGTTTATTGTTGAAAGGTGCTGAAAGTGCTGCAGGAACCTTATTTTACAGTGAGCTTTCCTATTCAGTTTATATAGCATCATTAGGAAATGCTTGTGACAGAAACTGTCCATAAATTCAGAGAGTGGCAGCCCTGTACTTACTAAGTAAAGAATGTTGGAGCAGATAACCCGTACATGTTTATTAGCACAAAGTTATTGAAGCATGTGGTTGTTTAACATATTAAACTAAAACTAAGGAGAAAGAAAACAAATTAGGTTTATACCATCAGTCAAATTTTCTGTTTTTAATTTCAGAAGAAATTACAAACTCCATTTTTGTAACAGAAGGTTGTGAATTGAATTCAGAGTGACTTTCCAGGTTTTAAAAAAAAAAAAAAAAAGGCAAATATTTTGAAGAATTAGATTTGGGCTGGAACAAAGAAAATGCAAATGAACTGTGAAAACTTGTGTGGTTTTTTCTTCAGAAGGACTTTTTTTTTAAGTTGTAAAAGATTACCGGAAAAACAAACCCCAAGCCATTTATTCAAAGAAGCAAACAGTCCTGAAAGGGTTTGGGAAATATATACAGTGGACATTTCAAGAGAGACTGTCATATCCTCCTCTCAGAGTAAATTTGTGTGAATACCTTTGTGGTGGAGGATCAGAGTGGGTAGATCAAAGTAATATACGGGCTCAAGGGAGATGAGGAGGGGGAAGGGAGGTCGACATAGGAACACATTTGGATTCAAGGGCTCCTCTTGGCTCACTGAGTCCCGTCCACTGCTGTTACAAAGAGCCATGCTATATAATTATTTTCATAACATCTTAATAAACTTGCATATTAAGTTAACTTGATCCCATTCCTCTTCCTTCTTCCTTGACTGTTCTTATTCTGGGCAGTTGTGCTGGACCCTCATTGCTCTGGTCTTGCCTAGGCAGAAATCATTTACAACCAGTTTATGCCTGTTTGTGCTGATGTTTATACTGGCTTTTAACTCCCATGGTTCCTACTCCATGAAGAGGACATGATGCTTCCAGACCATCTGTAATAATCCCAGTAACCATTCCCAGAACATGCTTCCATTTCACTTTTCTTGAACATGAGTGTTCAGAATTCTGTTGAGTGCTTCAGATGAGGACACACCAGTGCCCACATGGCTACAGTAATACAGGTCTTCTCATACAGGGTCACACTTGCCTTTTTTCAAGCTGTCAGGCTTTATCTTTACCAGAGATCTTTAATTGGCAAGCTCCTAGTTTGCTGCGGAAAGTCTTGTTCTTAATCTCTACTCAATGACCGTGTTTTATTCTGTTACATTTCTATTATTCTAATGTAATCCACATGTGTTTAGTCTGATGTTCCTCTTGTTTGAGACCTGACTTTCTGGGCTACTTTTAACTTTAATTAGCATATTCCTACTTCTTGCGGGACCATCAGTTAGGGAAATATTAAATAAGACTGGTCCTAAAAACAGTCCCTGAGGAAGTCTAATATATCCTGAATCACCCCATTTCAAGGCACTTCTTCTCTCTGAGTCTTCTCTTCAAGGCAGTCTTCTCTCTGAGTAATATTTTATTCAAATTTCAATTCTAGCATTAACACTTTTCTTCTCCATTTTCTTAAACAATATTTTTCTTTGTGACATTCTATCAAATACTAAACTAAAATTTTGCTAGACAAGAGCTGTACTCAACTATTTTTGAAACCTCATTTACACAAAGAAGGGTATTATATTACTTTGATACAACCTTCTCTTAGAAAATCCATTTTTCAGTCTATTATTTCCAATTACCCAATGCCTAATTATTCTGTCTTTCAAAGTTTGTTCTAAAATTACGCATTTTGGTTTTGTCAGATTATTGACTTTTACTGTTCCTACTCTTTTTTAAATATATCTCTGAGGTCTGCCACTAGCTAATAGATAGAACCAATATAAATTTGTAAGACTTATTGAAAATCTTTATGGTAAGATTCATGAATGTTGTGCTGGTTCTTTGAATACTGGAGGATGAGGATTACCTACATGATTAAATTTAGGCCTTTCAGCTTTATAAATTTTTCTGCCAACGTGTAAATAGACATTTCCAATTCTACAGGTTACTTCAAAATTACCAGTCAACCTTGCTATCGTGTTGTATCTTCTCAGTCTGCTTGAAAGCTGGGGCAGAATACTCATTGGGGGGGAGGGGGGCTCTGCTCTAAATAGAAATTCGATCTACACCAGATCTCATAACATACAATATCTATGTTAAAACTTTTTTTATTTTATTATTTTTATTTTTTCCAAATCTGTTTTCCCTCTACATTCCTACTACATCTGATTGTAGTAAAATCTATAGCTTTTGACTTCTGTTTGAGAATAGCGTGCTGACTGTCCTAATAAGATGAAAAAAATCCTTTGAAAAAGAGAGGAAGGAAGAGTGTCTGGAGCCTTCTCCTCTGGGATATTTCTGTCTGAAGATCATAAATAAGGATCATGCCCTAAAAGGTGGGCTGTATGGTAGCTTCTCAGTGCACAAGATCTGTGTCAAATGTTTTGCTTATTCCTTGGAGCAGTCCTGAGAACCATCCTAAGACACGTGCTTCTGCACTTTTCCTGGGTGATTTTCAGACAGACTAAAAATTGCACCCTGTCTTTGAGATATGTACCCAAAAATCCACTAAAATAGAGACCAATAATTGGTTCATTATAGCCTCAGCAAGCTTCTTAGTAGTCTGACAATGAAAGGCTAGTGCATTCATCTACTATTCTCTTTCAATGCCACATTTCCCCACGCTCTTTCTGGCAGTTTTCCTTAAAGGCTTGCAAAGTTATTCATCCTTCGTTTCGTACCCAATATGCTGTGAGCTCATGCTTTCTTTAGTCTACTGACAGATATTATGGAAAAAATTCTGCTGTTAGTTGATATCTTCAACTGCTCTGCTTCCAGCCACAACTCACACATGTTGTGGGGACTGATAACTTACCGAGTTTACTATCGCTGCGATTTCCAGAAAAGTTGCCCCAGATTCCAGAAGAAGAAGAGAATTCCTCTGAATGAAGATTACAGAGATAAGGAGCATGAAATGATGTGTTTGCCTTCATTCTAGTTACACTTATCTATTATTAACCACTGTCTGGCATATTTGAACATAATAAGAGGTGAATGGTAGGTGATAAGAAATAGAAGAGTAGATTATTTCTCTGTTCAAAGGATTTTACATCTGCCCTCCCTTCCCACTTCCTTTCCTAGCATTCTAAGATCACAAACTACTGAGTTATAATAATACATTAGTCTTCATAATATTGCTGAAATAATTCCATCATTTGGAAAATGATGGAGAAAGAATTTCAACTCACTATATTTATTGAGAAGTTAAAAGCCACAGTGGAAATCATGGAAGATAACTCCTTGAGCCTATATCTGTGCTTATTCACAATAAAATGCTGGAGAGTATTGCTGTCTAATAGCCAAAGGGAGGATAATATGTGCTTACTTACTGGAATATGAGAGCTAAAAAACATTTTTCCATTTTCTGCTTCTTACATACTTTCCTTGCTTTTCTGAGAGATTACCTGTAGCAAAATGTAACTTGCTGACTTTCAAAATACATTATTAAAGTTTTGGAAAACCTTTCCTATTTTCTATATGAATTCTGTGAATGTAACAGTGCCAACTTTTCCTTGAAGCTTTGAGAATCCAGAGTCACTGTCTAAGCATGGAGTCATGGCACCTCATTGGGAAATCCCCCTTCATTATCAGGTTATCTTCATAGTCTCTTATTTTCTTTGTTTTTTTCATGAGTGAAGATCCTTTTGTTTCTGTGCAAGGATCCTTTTCCTCCTTACTGGGAGTGAAATCCATATTACAGGTGTATTTTACAAGGTTTTTTTTTCTTCAAGCAGGAGAGAAGCAGAAGAGGAAAACAATAAAGACATAAAATAAAGCATTTGCTTCTTGTCATCTAGGTGAAGATTGCATACGGACTCATTTATAACAGGCTATGAGCCTTAATTACAAAGTTTATAGGTAGGTAATGTTTAGTCCTCACATCGCAGCCTCTTCCTTCCTCTCTAGATCGCTGTTCCATGGAGCTCACAATGTGTCTGCATTTTCCTAAAAAATCAGTGGATCTTCCTCTCCAGGAAGTGGCTTGTTCTTTTATAGCAAAGCCAATCTTTGTCCTCTTTAAAGGCTGTATATCCTCTGCTGTCTAGGGACAACACCCCTGAACATGTCTGTCTAGACATACTAGAGCCTGCCTTCCCTCTTCTTATACTGAAAGACTGGCATTCCCTTAAAACAGACTTTTCAGCAAACTTCTTGTATCCATGCAGATGGAGAACCCTGATTTTGAAGGGTATTTGTCCTTACACGCAGTTGTTTTCGTAAACATGCCTGTAATACAAACCATAATTTTTCATAAGTAAGCCTTTATGGGTCACTTCTCATTCGTTCTTTCCCATGCTACAAACCAAACCAAAACAAAATACATCATAGTATTTTTTGAGTAAGCTGGACCCTAACATTTCAAAAATAAAGGACAGCCTATTAGTTCCCTGTTGATTCTTTGTGGTCCGCTGGTAGGGAATGTGGGGTGTCCTATAAATGTTATTTGATAAAAGCTGAGGCGAAGCACCCTGCCGTTTTTAAGGGTCATGCTGAGACGAACTGCTGGTAGGATATGCAAGACAGCAGATTTGTTTATCCTTACTTCTCCGCTCACATCCCTGAGCACACATGGTTGCTGTTTTTGTTTTGACTAATTTTGACTTTTTTAAATGTGAGAAAAGTGGTTAAAGTGATGTAATGCCTGTCTGCAGTTGGGATGCGTGTGAAAGAGTGGAAATGCTGACAGGCCTCTGACTAGAGCAGTGTGAATAGCTGTCCTCCAGGGCTGGATGCTCTCCTGCCTTCCCTGTCCCATTCAGTGTTCTCAGGAGGAGGGAACCAGGCAGCAGTGCCACAAGGAAGCCCACATGCTCTACACACGCTGGTTGAATGGGATTGCCCAAGACCTTGTAGTAAACCAGAGTCTGATAAAAAGCTAGAGTGATATTTTTTTCTTATTTCCTTGATATCTACTTGATGTTTACTTATTTATCTTCCTTATGATTTTCCCTATAGATTTTAAGCATTTTAAATTACATCCCATCATTAAGATTTACCAGCAATGGCAATGGATTTTGTTCTTTTTTTTTTTCTCCTGGACCTTACTTATCCTTGAATGCGTAGATGCTGCTTGTTCCTTAAACTGTAAGTCATTTCCTTCCCATGCAGGTTTTTTCTGTTACAGACTAAACAGATTTTGCTCATCGATATTTGTATTAGTGTAAATTATGCAAGCATCCCATTATTGGACAAGGGTCACATTTTGCTAAGTGATGTACATGGAGAGAATGAAAATAAAATTTCTACTGTAACGTATTTACAGACCAAGCGTAAGAAAATTCAAGAGGTGAAGTTTGTAGACCAGCCTTACAGCATTTAATCTTTTTGTGTTGTAGCTGAGTGATGTGGATTTAAAATGCCCCAGACATAGTCTAAGATGCCCTTGTGGATATAGATGCATGCTTTTAAGACTCTAAGTAATACTGTGGTAGAACATGTGTACATCATCTTTACACTAATTAAATTAAGTTAGCCTAATAATTCCAGGAAGAATATCAAAGAGGAAGACATCAGAAGAGAGAGCTGTGATGAGACTTTCTAGAAGCATGGTTAGGAAAACAGACATGGCAGCAGATAATAAGTTGGTAAATTAATTTGCTTTTTGCAGAATTCCATACCTTTATACCAATGATAAAATAGTTGGATAAGCGTTTTTTTACTCTATGATTTTTATTTTTTTTTACTGATCACAGGCTTCTGGCAGAGGTTCAATTTTTCTTCACTTGCATATTGCTTCACCTACTGCCTCACACCTGGAGAAGTAATAATTGCTTTGGGTTGTGTGGAAAGCACCAGCAGAAAGACCTCCAGTTTTAAACACAGGACATAGAGTCTAGTAAACATCATAGGGAAGAAGTCATGTCTCATTTTTGTGGTGATATTGGCATTCAAAGAGTGCAGTGCAAATTGAAGAGTAGAAGGGATTTGTGCTGTTTAAAGAACTAGCTAAGATCTCTGTGTATGTAAGCAGTCAATGTACTTATCCTAGGACAATTCCAAAGATATTTGTCCCAACCGTCATTCATATTTAACCCAAGTTTAATTTGAACCATTTGTTTTTCACCCATAAGTTTATTTCTCGGGAGTCATTGGGGTAGCTTTCTGATTGTAATAATTTTTTTTTTTTTTAATACGGAAATTACAATGTGAGTTTGTCAATGTATTATTGTCAACAGTCCAAAAAAATCCCCCTCACTAAGCGTGATTAATGAGAGACTGAAGAAAAGAAACTTCCATCCTACTCCTTATTCCATTCTGATTAACGCTACATTTGAGGGCTTCTGGCGTGAGCAAGCAGTTTTGCATCATAGCTTCCTGGGTGAGAATTCATCTAACCGAATGCAGATGTCTACATGAGAGATGTCTACCCTGGAGCTAAACCTCCTTGCTTCACTGTCAATGACGCTCTTAGGGCACAGTTCGTCATTCACTAAGACGCGTAACTCAGAACTTAAGGAGATGCGTCCTCTCCTTTGCCCTGTTGGCACTTGTGAACTTAATTTAGTCTTATTTGAAGGACTCACAAATATCTAAGTATTAATGGATTTATCCTGTTACTTAGTAAGTCAGCAGCTGATTTATAGTGAGATTAATTTATTTGCCCCAAATTACAAAAGATCCAATTAAAAAAAAAAGTTGGAAATGACGAACAGTCTCCTTGGTTCCAATCTGGCAGAGTAGACAGAACAACCTTGCCCTCTTCAAGAATTTTTGAATCGATATATAGGCATTTATCTGTCTACATCATTCAGCTGTATTTATTTCTTGATTCTGGTTTCAGGAATAATTCAAACATATGCTTCAATGCCACTGAAACTAAACTGGATTTCATCATCTAGTTTAAGTGTTTCCCCACATTTTGTTCCTGTCATGATCTTGTAAATCATATAATAATTTAGCTTGGATGGGATCTTAGGATTTCATCTGGTCTATACTCATTTCCCCACTCAAAATGGGATCAGCTTTGAAATTATGGACAAATGCCACACAATGGTTTGACCACTACAAGCAGAGCTGCCTGGTCTGTATCAGTGTGTGTATGGAAGATCTGTGCGCATCCTTGTCTTCTCAGGAAGGGGCAGTGGCTTAAGTCACAAGTACGAGAAGTTATTTGTCCATTTGAGTGGCTTATCATACCAGCACTATTGTCCACTTCCTCCCTCCTTGCATTACCTAACTTTCAAGTGAGCATATATAGTCCCAAACCCAAAGCATTTTTTTCTGTCAGTATATTTCAATGAGGGTCTTGGGCTTTTCCAGTTTTGTGGTCTGGGAGTTCATGCCAGTTGCATCCTGACTTCATGTTAGAGCAAGACGACTTCGTAGCCATCTAATCTTCCTGCTGTGTCCTCAATTCCCTAGGAAGGACAGCAAGGACTACGGGCAGCGGGGAGATACGCCTATTCCAACAGCTGTGTACAGCTGGGAGATAGGAAGCACCAAGCTGGGAGGGCATGCAGCTGAGCACATCGATCCTGTAGTTCAGACATACCCTTTGATATCACCTGCAATCCTACAACTAGACAAGGCCAAAATATGTCCTAATAAGCTGTACTATGCTCCAAACTCTCACTGAATTCCTGTCTACTATGTAAAAGCCTTTCCTAAATCAATCTACAAAGAAGTGCACAGACTGGAGTGACACATGTACTTCAGTATATGTTCCTTCTTCTTTGGATGACTTGGCAAACATTTAAGGCTCTTTCAGATGCTTTTCAGATGCTTTCAGTCTTTCTTTAGTCTTTCAGTCTTTTCTTTAAACACACATGTTAATTTTTTGGTGATGGGTTCAGTTATTGTTCATAGCCTTCTGAGGCCCCTGACTGACATTTCCTATTATTTAAACAGCTAATCAGCCTTATTTTATTAGGTGTAAATGTGTTTCCATGCTTTGACTGGCAAACACTAATCTCTAAACTTCAGTACCATGTAGGAATTTATTACCTGTTAATGGTACCCTAGGGCATAGTGACTTTTAAGAGTGAAATAACAATTGTCATGTCTCCTTATATATATATATATTACTGCTGTGCCTGTATTTTTGTAACGTATGTCTAGTTGGCGTTACCAGCCATTCAGAGGGCAGCCATTCAAAATTATACTGATTTTTCAAACAAAGTGGAGTTTTACATATTAATACTAATATGAAATACAAAGATATCTGGTTGTTACGCTTCAGTCCACAAGTGGTTGCTTTTAAATGGCTTTACTTTTTTTTGGTTCTGTCTGTCCTAATGACAGCATAAGTGCCAGATTCCGTGTCTGTTACATGATTTATGTGTAATGATTTTAAGGCCTTTCACATTCTGCTGCTTTTGTAAGGGCTTGCTTGGCATTGTACTATATTCTTTTGATACTTTCTACGTTCTGTGTCAGCAGATGTGCTTCCCACTGTGTGACTCAGTGATAATACCCTGAGTTTCATTTCACTTGTCAACGCACTTGGTTTTATGTCATAAATTAATGTTTTGTGGGATCTTACTCAGCCACCCACTCTTCCTTCTACAGGCCTTTTCTCAGAAACAATAAAATTAGTCAAGATTCCTTTCATTTGTCTTCAAATATATTCCTTAATGTGATGATGAAGTCACGCAAGGATTCATTATCAGTTCAGGGCCAATTTACTATCTGTTCTCTTTGTTTTCTGAGCTCATACACATCCTTGAAAAACATACCAGGTGAAAAACTCTGAAGAAACTATTAGGGTGATAACATACTCATAGTGATGAATATGTTGATCAAGGACTTCCGATGCAAGTTTCTATAGTATCAAGTTAATGCATTGCTTATATGTTTTGGAATCCAAACGTGATTGCCTTAGAACTCCAAAGGAAATTACTCCATAACTGCAAGTGATTAGATACAATCTAGAGAGTGTGTGTGTGATTGAAAGGGGAAGCAGTGTCCTTGATTGTACAGTTTTATTCTTTTTGGACCCCATTCCCAAGTATCTAAAAATATGCTGTGCTGATCCCTTTTATTCTGAGGCTATATCCTACTTCTTACTTCAGCCGCCACTTCCTTTTGGCTTACCTTCTTTGCGTTCTGACCCCACAAGATATACTGCTTAAAATTTCTTCAACCAAGATATCTAAAAGCAGACAACCAAGTGGGTAACTGTGTCTTGTTATTCCACAGAAGGTATAACATTTGTACCTTCCATTAACTTAATTTATCGGCCAATTCTCAGAACCTTTAGAATTAAGCAAATGTGTTTTCACACTAGGACAAGAAGCTCAGTACAAACTTTTTAATCCATGTCACTCTTAAAAGTCTTTGTCACAAGACTTGCAGGGTGCACAAGCAGAAGAAGTAATATATACCCTATATTAATCCCCCAATCAGGCTACAATGTAGCTTGTGCCTTTGCTTTCCGTACAAAAAAAAACACAACCCAAACCAAAATAAAACAGTTCAATGGTAAACTTGTGTTCCAAATAAGGGTATATTGCTACCTTCCTACTGCACTTCTGCTCTGGAAGGCTTTGAATGGATGGGTTTCATTAGCAAAAGGAGTGCAAAGAGGGATTCACTAAAGGTCTCCCAAAGTTTTCACAGAGATACCACACAATTTTACATATATGGCAGAGCATACAGGAAGGCAAAATTGTCATAGGCAGGTAAGGCCTTAAACAGTAAGTTATATTAGAGCAAAGGGCAATAAGGAGTGAAGTCATACGGAATAATATAGTCTGTCTGACAGCAAAAATGGTCAGCAGAAGATACTGGAACTTCTTGAAATATTGTTTCCCTATTTTCTCCCACAAAAATGTGTTTTTACACTTAATGGAAATGTTTCTGCTATCCGTTTAGTTCAGCAATACAGGAGAAGCAATAGTTTCAGGAGGGTTAGAGAAACATTGTGCTTTTACAGGCATGTTGCAGGAGAGAAGATCACATCTCACCTGTCCTGAGGGATAGATGCAGATGGAGCTGGGCCCAGTGAGCTTCTGTACCGAGTGACCTGGAGCATATCTCATACTGATGCTGGAGAAGACTGGAGGCTGTGGGATTGGTAGTTGACTATGGTGAGGTTAGGTACAGAGTACCTGACAGTGTTAGTTGAGGAAATAAAACCCTCTGTGTCCCCTGATAAACTTGCACATTCCATTTTCATTCTTTTGATCCAATTTGTTTATTTTGTTAATGGTCTGAAACTCCAAAATTAAGAAATTACTGCTTTCAGTTGCAGGAATGGGAAGGGCAGTTCTGTAGTTACTGCGTGGGCTGGGATGGGAGCAGTTTTTACACTTCTCCTCAAGCTTCTTCCTCATTAGCTTAACAGTTTCCCTGCTGTCACCAGTGTCTCTCATTTACAGTCAGGACTGCTCTTTCCCACTATTGCAGCTTTATCTCCTGACATTACTGTCATCTCTGGCTTCCCTGCCACTGCTCCTCAAGAAGTGATGAAGTAACTACAGCATTTACTGATTGTCTGAGATTATATTGTTGCCTAATTTTGTGGGCAGCTTACATGAGTCTCCAAAAGTCTTGAATTTCAGAACCTGGTCCTTTCTGAAAATCTGATCCACTTAATATACTTCTAGTTGGGCATTCATAATTAAGAGTGTCCAACACCACTACCTCACTAATGGGAATTCTGGCTGTGAGGAGCACACCCATTCCCTCACCACATTAATACTCTCTAGAAAAGGTGACACTTTATTCTCACAGAGCGTTCAGGCTGAGGTTTGGATTTGGGATCTCACTTTTCTCATGGTCCAAGAATGATCATGATACTGTTTTCCATCTCTTGTTCAAGAGAGTCTCCGTGATGATATTAATTCAATTTGCTTTCTTTCTTTACCTTTCTTTCATATGAAGCTTAATAATAATGCTGATCTCCTGAGAAGGTGTTTGCAGATCCAATTGTGTTTGACGGCAAATTTTAGTGCACTAGTTTCTTTCCTGAATAAGCATTTGACATCATAGAACAACTTGATCATTGCCAAGATCCTGCAAGGATACGAAAGCCCGTCATGTAATGACTGTTTCCTTCTCTATGCAGACACTTCTCATGCTCTCTGTGGAGAGTCTTCCAGTTCCTCCATTGAAACCCATAGACACAGAGGAAAATCCACCCATCATCCATTTCTTTAGTCAACCTTTGATTCATTGGAATAGAGGGGGGGTGAGATAACTCAGAATAAAACAAACAAACAAACAAACAAACAAAACCACAAAAAAAAACCCCAAACCCCAACACAAACAGAAGTCAGTTAGGTGGTAAAAGCGTATAATAAGAGCCCTTCAATTGAGATACGCTGCCAGCAGCACAGGAGTAGTGAGTGAGTTCATAATTGCTATCAATTTCTGTATTTACTGAAATCTGCCTGCTATTAACCATCAAATGAACCAACCAGTTGATTTTTATGGAACTTTCTTATATCTTTCCTGCTTCTACAGGAAAGTCTCTCTCCTGTTCTTTGATTCTGGTGCTAGTCTTATCTTTCTTTTCCTGTGATTAGTTAATGACTACTTCCATTTCTACAGCAATCATGTTACTATTGTTTTTATGTCTTTGTGGCCTATGGCCACAGGGCCACTGCTGTCTGTCAAGGTACTTCATGTTTTCTTTTTTAATTAATAGCTGGAAACACCTAGTAGAAAAGCATAAAATGATGTATTGTTATGATCTGGAGCAGTGACTATGGCATAGCTTTGAGGGACTGTTCTGTAAAGCTATTAAAAACATTTCTAAAGGCTTAAGTATTTTAAAACATTAACATTTAAAAGGGTGAAATTATTTATGACCTGGACATTTTTCTTCAGTAATTGCAGCAACTAGAGAAAGAGATTGAAGAAAAGATAAAGCTGTGGTTACAATACTTTAGCCGGATGGCATGGGCTCTATTTTCTGTTCTATCACAGCTCTTTTTAATTGTACAGAGAAGTAATTTGATTTTCTTGTTCTTCTATTTCTTTCAAAAAAAAGATGGAAAGATGTCAGGTCCCATCCAGCATTTAATTCTTGATTTCCCAGCAAGTATAATTTAAGTCTAGATAAATAAGGGCAGTGAAGGAAGGAAGGAGATAAAGAAGCAGGCAAAAGTGTCTTTTACATAAAAAACAAAGTACTAACAAGAAGAGAGAAGGAGAAATATATGGAAATATATATATATATATATGGAAAAGGAGCTGTGGTCACTTGTGAGGGAGAGAAAAGTGAAATGGTCTTTCATATCAGCAGCCTTGTGACCTGCAAATTGACACCAAACAAGAAAAGTCCTTGGAAACAGTAAAAAACAAACAAATAAAACCAAAAAAAAACCCCCACAACCAACAGAGAGAGACTATCAGAACACTCTTAAGGAGTGCCAACTGAAAATGAAACACTGTATGAGACACTGTCACATTTTCCAGCACAATAGAAGTGAAAGATGCCAAAAAAAAAAATTCAACTGTAAAGGTGCAGGTGAGGTTTCCCCAACTTATGGGGAAACACTTAAAGGTCCTGATGGTGTCGATGAGGAAATATCATTAAGCCTCTGTTCTCTGAAATAAAAGGAAGTTGTAAACACAATGACAAAGGTGACCAAAGTGACTGTGGCATCTGAGTGTGTGTTATACTCTATTCAGAGGCGGACAAGTCTTCTATAATATTACCCAAAGCAGAATAAAGGAAACAACTGCTGACAACTAAAGGAAGCAGAAATTGAATTTGATAAAGGAAGATCAATTCTTCAACCACAATTCCTCAAGCTACTGCCTGTAGGTTAATTTTGATCCTGGAAACAGTAAATCATAGGCAAGCCAAATGAATCAGGAGAAAATAAACATAAAAGCAGTTTAGCCAACTTTTCAATGAATCAAGTGAAAAGCTCTGTAACAACCTTACTGGCGACTGTCTTTAGATTTTCTTTTCATCTAAAAGGCTGGGTATTCTTTGCATTAACAAAAGACTGACAAACCCTGAAAAAGAGTGTTAAATGGAAAAAAAGAAAACAGAAGATGTTCCTCATTCAGTTTATAGGTGTAAAGACAGCATTTAGGCAACCACCACCCCAATACACTTGGGAATATCTTAGGAGTTATGGTAGGCCATTGTAACTAGGAAGTTCATCAAGGCTTTATGTAAAGTTTTATGTAAGGAAATAGAAGTTGCATCCAATTTATATTTCAGCACGATTAGAAATCAGTATCAGGTTTGAATTGTTGCTGACCTCACTGGGAAAAAAAGCATAGACAAATACAGAATGGGCATTCCTAGAAAATCTTGATTCTGCTGGCAACACAGCTTAATAAACTGAAACAAGAAAGTTTTCAGCACCACAAAAAAACCCCAAACAAATAAACTAACAAAAAAAATCCCAAAACAACACAAGAGAACCAATACCAGAGCTTTTAAACTCATTCTTTCAGAAAGGAAAAAGGCTCAGGAAGAGTTTCAGTTTTCATACCTTCCAGGAAGTATGTTACGAGTTGACAATGAAACAAACGAGTTGAAGCAGCTGCATTCACCTTCTTCAACAAGACTTGATTGCTGAAACATGCAACATAAACGCCTTAACTGCTGTTGAGAGAAAATACACCAAAAAAATAAAAAATCAGAAATTAAAAAGTATATCCTCACAAAAGAGCCTAGAGGGTAGAACTTCCTTGAGGAGTTCAGGCCATGTCCATGGAGCAGTTTGCAGCAGTGTCCTGGCTCAGAAATAGTTTCAACCAAACATGACTGGACTATTTCCAGATCCAGGCTGGCTTTATTCAGCTAGCTCAACTCACTCAAATCCCCAGTGTTTCCAGTTCAAAGGTTAATGATACTACCACTATATGTTGAGGTCTAACTGCATCCACTGGTGTGGTCAAGTCTTTTAGTCAGGCAGACCAAAGTCCACTTTGGTCCCTGTGCCTTGTGTATCCTGTTGGCTCACTATAGGCCTTCAAAGACGGTGGGAAACATCAATTACAACAACTTAGTTTAAATCTAGGCCTAAATGCCTTTGAAAGTAAATTCCTTGGAAAATACCAGGTATTAAGTGGTATTAAATTACAACACATTTCAAAAGAACTTGGTAGTATCTTTTCTGGACATTTCTGAGACATGTTAAGAAGAAAGCATAAGGCACAGTTTAGTTGTCCAAACATTGGCATCCAGTCATTGTAGAGGCCCCAGGGAATACCTCCTGGGCTCCAGCCATTGCTCCTGAGAGGTCTGAGTGTCCTGGACCCATGCCATCTGTGGGTGGACAGTTCGTATGCCCCAGGTTATTACAGGTGGGATTAGACACCTACATTTGGCAACCAAATGGAGCCTTTGTTGACCAGAATGGCAGTGCTGCAGAAGGAACTTGAAGAAGTATCTGACTGAAAGATTCCTCTCCTCAACAGGGCTCAAGGGAGAAATATTTCACATCACAGGTCTTCAAGGAACACTCCATCCTGAACAGACAGGCTTTGGTGAAGCCCTTCATACCCTCTAGTAGCATGTGGTCACTGAGAAGTAGACTGGTTCAGAGAGGAGAGTGTTTCTCATTTTCAAAATGTTGCAATTATTCATCTGTTGATTTTTTGAAAGAGCTTCAGGATGTTTAAGTGGGAGGAGAGACAGAAATGCAAACAGGTGCATTTCCTGTGAAGCACCAAACTAAGCATTCACATTCAGATCCATGGTTTGTTTTTATAAAAGAGGGGATTTTTGCAGGCACCTTGCTTTTTTTGTTTCAGTTGAGCAGCTGCCTTCTGGAACAGTATGCAATTTTGGTGGTTGAAAGCTTCTTCGGCTATATTTTTAGAGGTTTGTCTCTGCAATAACAATGTGTTTTGTTTTGGTTTATCTTGCAATATTGGATTCTTCTTTTCTGCAGAGAGCATTTGTCTCTTTCCTTGGCAAGGTGAACCACAACTAGTAGTTTTCATTCCCCGTGGTTGCCAGTTTCACATTCCAAATTGCTGTGTACGCGAGAGCAGAAAATCCCCAGTAAAACCAGTTTCAAAATGCAATATATTTGTACATAATACTTAAAATAACTTACCAAAATTTCTGAGTCAAGCTATGCTCACAACTTCATGACACTGGGAAGCAGAACAGTTATGAGTTCTGTTCTGAGTAAATTTCTCAGAAATATCTGCTATAGGTTTGGCAATCACACATTGGCAATGACAGAGTGAAAAAAAAATGGACATATTCATTCATTACCCATCAGTGTGGAACTGCCATGAAAAGACACAGTGGTTTCGCATGTTTGAAAAAAATTAGTTAAAACTGGAATAGGTGTAGGGAATGTCTACTGGGGCATTCCTGTCCTATGAGAGGAGGCAATTATAGTAAAAATAAAGTTGACTCTGTGTCTGACCCAAGTATTTATCAAGGAATACATACCTGTAAATAGATGGTATTTCATCTGGAAAGACAGCATAAAACCAGAAAAATATAAAGTCAGCATGAATTAATTTAGGCTAGGAATTGGAGGAAATTCTCTGAAGTTGGGGAATAAGGTTCTGATACAATTTTTCTTTAAAAGGAACTGGGACAGCAAAAAATCTTAAGTAATTAGCATTGTTTTCTTAAAAATGAGAGTTATATGAGCAACCTCTGTTTATCTACATGGTTCCTATCTCAGCAAAAAGCCCTTTGGAATCTGTTGGCCAGTTTTAACTAAAGCTGATATAAAAGAATAGGTTTTAAAGGTAATTATGTTCCTACAGTTTTCCTGAAACTAGGGGCAAGGTAAAGAGAACCCATGTGAGAACCAGCTGAGGGAAAGGCTTTCGTCTGAACCCATGCCTTCTCAGTCACCAGCGTGTCTTGAGCTCACTAGGGTATTTAAATACTTTATGAATGCTCACCCCCAGGAAAAGCATTGAGCAGAGCTCACACTTTCTCAAACACAGAAACCTCAAGCTATGTAGGAAACCGCCTTTCTGTAGTTCCTGTGGTCACAGCACTACATTTCTAACACTGGAGCCTGAAACACGGTAAAAGGGATGAAAAGTGTCTCTGTCTGCAGAAAGACTGGTTTTGATGACTTGACCAAGAAAATGCATTTTCTGACCCCACCATTTGTGCTGTGTGAAACTGGACACATCGTTTCATCCTCACGTGACCTCTAGCATGACGGCATTTGTGAAGATTTACCCCTCACAGAGCAGATAAACTGACATTTTCAGCGGGATCATATTTTAAAGTGTTTGAATTAGATCTAATGGTAACAGTGGCTTTTTTTTTTCTTCATGAACAGTTACAAATCTGTCCCCATCTTGATGTATTGATTATTTCAAACACACTGAAATTTTTATGAAGTTTGTACTGTACTGAGAAATCACAGGTAATGGAGAAATTACCTCTTTGGTGGTTTTGTGTTTCACAATTATGAAATATTTCTGTGGCAACTTCAACAATAGCTTTCATGGAACAGGAAAAACAAAGAGTTTATTTTTAGGTGCTCATTTGGTATATCCTATCCCTTAGGGCTGTGCCTATTTCCTCTCTTAATAAGCCTCATCCATCTCACCAAAATGATGGACATCTTAGCATCATTGCTGGCTGAATCCAGTGTAAAGCAGATGACTAGCCATTTCCCAAGGTCCTAAATTCACAAGTACTCTTTGTATTTTGCCATGAGGAGGTCAGGCTTGTACAGACGTAGGTGGGTGCGAGGAAGGGATCCCTCCCATTTCCAACGCATTCCCAAGAGAGACCCAAGAAGTTGGGCTAAGTTGTTTTTCCATGGCTTGGTGACAGATGTTCCAGTAGGCATCATCTGATACCCAGTGACCTGCCCTCAACAGAGCGGCAGGAGAAACATACTTGTAACATTACGAATTTACTTCTGTTGTCAGCCCTGAAAACCCCTGGAAAGCAGAAGGCGTCTGGTGAGCTGAATGCGCTCTTGTGCTCCAACAGCTCATGACAATCTTCCCGTTGTTACTGTTTCTGTGTCGGACACACGGGCTGTTTCTCAGCCTGCTCTTCGACTGTGAAATCTTATACACAGAACCTTTGCTCCTTGTGCTCCTTCTCCCAGTGGGCTCCTAACTCCCGCCTTGGACTTGTGAGTACACCCAAGCACAGATGGCAGAATCACAAAATGACATGGGGTTGGAAGGGTTGATGTTGGATAGTAGCAGTGGCAACAGCAGCAGTGAAAATAGAGGAAATTTTACTCAGGGCTTTGCCTGTGTCAGACTGTACGTACTTACGTGATCTCTGTTATACAAATCGTGAGCAACTTTGTAGATTATCAGCGGCATTTAGACAACTACATCCCTCATTCTGATGGGAGTTAGGCACTTCAATGCCTTTAAGGATTTGTGCCTCTGGGGCTCATTCCAGATAACAGAAGTCTATGGCAGAGTCTGTGGGAGATAAACTTGAATTGCCCACATCTAAAGGCTGGGGGAAGGGTGGGCAGTACCACAGGCAGAAAGAGCACAGCTTTTCCTGCCTAAAGCTCGCCGGGCCTCTGCAGAAAGCCTGGAAAGAGCCTGTAAAGCAGCCATGCAGACAGCGTTAAAAACGGCTGTATCTGAGGTGAGATGGGAGCTAAGGACCACGGGCACGCTGACAGAAACTGCAGCCCCAAACCTGTGTCTTAGTGGAGGGAGGGCAAGGGTTTGTGGATACAACTGTAGGCTTGGAAAGCCACCGGTGAAATCACCATCATTCACAACCAGCTCTATTCAGCAGTGAGCACCTTGCAAACTGCTGGAAACCCAGAGGTTCTGTTTTACTTTGGGATTTTGGTTCCGTTTTGTTTTCACATCAAAGGAGATGCGAAAGTTGTGCAAGATGTAGGTTTTTTTTTAAAAGAACCCTGCTCTTGGACATGGGAAATCCAATTCTATTTTTAGATACAAAAGATTCCATAACGATTCTTGAAGGTTCCCCAAGTCTTCTTTCCTAAAATGCCTTTAAATCAGCCTATCTACATGTGCAAAGAGGACCATTAGGTTTTCTTTTTGATGGCAAGCAGGCACATTTAAAGAAAATAATTTGCATTTTCTCATAATGAGCCACTGTCACTCATTAGTCAGCCAAAGTAATTCCATCCTGCAGACAGACAGCTGCCAGAAAACAGTCAAAGCAAGAGCCTGGCCCTGCTGCTCCTGCTGGACATAGATTTCCCTTGGAAATGGGGTTGTATCCCATTAAAAAAGGCAGGAACTCGCCTTTAATAAGGACTAATAAGAGAGTTTATAAGAACTATTTCAAGAATAAGAATCGTTCTTTTAAAAAAGCTCTTTTAAGGACAGATTAACTCTTTAAGAATTATTTAACAAAATGACAGCATCAGCAACAAAGTACAGCAGCAGCAAGATGAAATGAACCCGAATATCCAAGGATCCAAATACTCTCTTTTGGCCTGACACAGTCCTTCTAGAGTAGGAACAAAACGTTTCAAGCTTTATTACTTATTTAAGGGAAAGAAAGCCACGATATTTTTAAAGTCTCTGACAGGAAAGCACGTCTCCCAAACCGCCTTTGGGAACACCGCGGCTCTTCTTCAGATGTTATTTATCTTTTCCTGCTAAGAAACTGCTGGGGCTCGCAGCTGGCCCGAGCACCGTGTGCCCTGTACCCCGTCCGGGTACGGAGAGGGGATCCCCCCCGACAGCCCGACCGAACCGAGGGGATCCAGGCCCCTTGGAGCCGTCGGGAGTGGCAGCCCCCCGCTTCTGCCAAAACACCGGGCGCCGGGAACGGGAGGCGCCGGCACCGCCCGGCGCCCACCTAGAAAGAGAAGGACCGCGTCCCCGCATCCCGGGAGGGCGATGGGGGGACTGGGGGCTGCCCCGACGCCGTCGGGGGAGACATTCGCTCCCTCCCGGTGACCGAGGCTTTAAAAGTCATCTGCATTACACCGGGGGGTGAGGGACGGGGAAGCGGGGGGAGAAGACAGGAAAAGGCTCTTAATCCCTGGTGTCTTTGTTCCGGCTTGCACGCATCGGAAGCAGGGCTGAAGCCGTGTGATCGCTTTTTATGGAAAAGGAAAGACATTTGCAGGCACTTTGGCGCATCCTGGCCGCCTCAGCGGGGCTGGAGGCACGGCGAGGGGCACCCCGGTACCGGCCGGGGCCGTCCGTGCCGCGCTCCCCGCTCCGCCCGGTGCATCGCCCCCAGCCCCCACCGCACACCCGCTTTTCTCTCTCTCTCTTTTTTTTTTTTTTTTTTTTAACCCCCAAAGATCAAAAGCTCCTCGCTGTTGCAAAAGGACTGTTTTCTCAGGCGTCCTTCCCCGCCACGGCTTTGTGAAAAGGACAATAGACTCCTGTGTCAGTGTTGTTGGCACCGGCCCTGCATAATACAGGAAGCAGCATTTCCTTTCGGGGGTGGAAAATTAGTTTGGATCGTGCGTTGCTCTTTTTATTGCTGACCGTACACACCCCGGGAAATTCGGCTCGCTGGCTCTCGGGAAGGGAAGCGGCAGCAGCCTCCTCTTCGCATCCTCCTCGGCGCAGGGGAAGACCCGAGCGCGGATCCACCGCCCGCGGCCGCCCGCGGAAGGAGCGCGCCCCGCTCCGCCCGCCGTCGGGGGCTCCCAGCTCGGTCCCGCCTGGCCCCCCTCCTGCAGGCCCCCCCGGGACGGGGAGCGGGGGTTTCTGCCGCATCCCCGGGGTTCCTGCCGTGGATTTGTCCCGCTCTCCCTCCGTCTGCCGTGGGGTGAAGGTGGCACGGGGAGTCACAGCGTCTCCCGGGTCTTTGGAAGGGAATGCAGCCTGCCCACCCCCTCCTTTGGGGGAAAAAACAAACAAACAAACAAACAAACAAACGGAAAAAGGTCTGTTTCTAGCTGGGAGAGTTTAAAACCCACGAAGAGCACTGCCCTTTGGCAACTCACTGCCACCTGTAAAATCCATGAAATAACTGTTAAACAGTTTCTTCCCTTGATATTAGCCCTTGCACAATGCTTGTCCCAGAAAGGCCATGCACTTGTTAATAAAACATCAAAATGTCTTTCTAGCCCAGGTCTCCCTAGGGGATGCTCAACCCCTTGTATCGCAGGATTAAAAAAGACATAGTTAGTCCTGGGTAGACATAGACCTTCGGGGCAATTTTTACCTCAACAAAGACTGTGTGTGTATAAAGTATAATACATATTCTACGACTGTTCTTCAACTGTTACATTCTACATTGCATTGTGGTGTTCAGACAAATAACAGTGTGATTCAGTGACTGCCAGTCCTGGCTTCTCCATCTTCCTTCTGTCTTCCCATTTCTGGGACTGAGGAAAAGTCAGTGCAAACTCCAGGATCTCAAAAGAAGTCCTGCCGCCAAAATCTCCTGGTCTGCTCTTCTTGTCTTTTCCCTTTTGCCAACAACAACCTAAATCTCAGCTTCAGAGGTGAGTCGGTAGCTTTGCAAGGCAATGACATACATAAATTGTATCAGCAGCTCTTGGTACTTGTGAGATGAGTTTAGGCACAGATCATTCTCCCTCCTAGACCTGTGCTGGATCCTGTCTGCTGGACCTGGTGACAAGAGAGCATTCCCAGATGGGGGTTCAAAGCAGCAGATGGGCAGCTCTGAGGCTTGCCAAGTCAGCAAGCAACACTGTTCTGCCCCCACCTTGTGCTGATCTGCCAGTTATGTTTCCCAGCACTGAAGGAAGCAAAGATACTAATTTCATAGCATGGAAATGACATTGTTACATCACTAAAGTAATAACTGCCCACATCACCATGAGTATCTCATGAAACTGGAAGCAAAACAATCTTCACCATTTTTGCCAGCCAGTTTAATTTTTAATTGGTTTTGTTTCTTTTTAAACACTATTTTATGCTTTACTTTTTACTTATTTTCAATTAATTGTCTTGTGGAAAAGAGCTATCTTAAAACTGTTGTCTTGAAAGTCTCAATCAAAAGAAACCTTTAGTGTGTTTCAGAGGAAGATCTTTCATTTCCCCTAGGCTGGTGCAGCTCTCCTTAGTCTTCCTCTGTAAAACAGCATCCTTGTTTCTTGCAGATGGAGCTGGAGAGACCTCTGACATGGTTCTGGGCAAACACTGCAGTTGGAGATAGCTCTGATGAGGTTCTGGCAAACATTGCAGCGGGCCCTCTTCCTTTCCACCAGTCTGGTGGGCTTGCGTTGCTATTGATATAGCCCAATTGGACCTCCCCAAGCACAGAATTCCAGATTTGCGCCCTGAATCCTCTCTCCTGAAATTGCTCTGCTTGCAGTCGTGTCAGTGAACCAGCTCATGGGGCAGGGAGTACACCGACCCTACCATTTAGGGCACATGTGGTGTAACCATACGCATTACTTTGGTGCTACAGAACCTTGATAGCACTGTACATATCCCACATTTCCCAGTACAGCTCCCAGGATACTCCTGTGAACATCATTTTTGTGGTCAGTTAACTGTTTGCTTTTGTTTGCATTTTGTATCTGATTTGTTCCAAAGTAATCAGGACATAGGCATTTGTGCACATCACTGAGTCACCAGCTTCTCTGCAAGCAGCAGCTGCACGGGCTCCTGGCGTGGAGGCCTGGTTTGTATTATGGTGAGGGAAACACTAAGCCTCCAGGGGGTGGTGTTTGGGGTGGTAAGAGGAAAAGAGCTATTCATTGTAAAGCTGGTTTTCTTTTCATGGCCCAGTATTTTCTTGGGTAGTTTTCCCTTTTTGACATGTTTAGGTTTGGTTTTGTGGTTCTTTTGCTGACCTTCTGGTTGTCTTTCCCACTGAAATGCTGTGACCTTGGCCTCATTCCACAGGGAGGAGATGCAATCAATCCTTTTATGTGGTCTTGCCTCTTTCTAAACACTTATCCTGGTACATTCGTGTACTGATGGCTCCAGGAAAGGAATATATATATCCTCCCGGCTAAAAGGAAGAAGCAAAGGCTGGGGACTGGATTTCACATGCCTGGGAGATGAAGCTGAGAGTGCTGCATCACCACCACACTAACCAAGCTATGCCAAAAGTGGGTTATTCCCATATTGATGCAGGTGTGCATGCATGCGAGGGGTTCCAGCTTGCGTACGTGTCCATGTGGTGGGAATGCTTACTAGCATTCTTCTATTGTACAAACAAAAGGACAAAAATTGTCCCTACAGAGGGACAAAAAAAAATCTTGTTCCACTCTTTTTTTATCCTGTTTAGTGAAATATTGCTGAATACACATATAAAATCAATTGTGTAGTGCTTTGAAAGAAAATGTGTATTGTAATAGAGTTTGCTTTTATTAAGGGGGATGAAATCATTGGCGTACTGCCGTGTGGTCTTGACAGGAAGAGGAGATATGGGCAGAGCCAAAATCATGCTGGATGTGCCAGGGACCAATGAGGGCTGGCTGCTTCTTAAGTGACCCAAGCACATTAAAAAGGCAGGTGGGAGCAGTCGCTGTACCAGCAAGGAGCTGGGATGAGGAATGGCAGGTCTGGGTGAGGATCAGGTTCAGAGACAGTGATCAGACTCAGATACAGTCTGGTGATCCCTCCAGGAAAGACATAGTGATGAGACAGGTCTGAAGGAAAGTCAAGACAGTGAATCAGAGTCAAAACGGCAGAGGTACAAGACCAGGTGTGGGTGTAGCTGCCGTGACACAATTGTGGTGTAGCACAAGCAGGGACCACTAGTGCAGCCTCAGTTTCAAAGCATCTCCCAAAGGACAGGAGGGGCAGATCCTCATTTCCATCTTTCTCCACAACAGCAATGGACAGCAAAGGCACTGACCATGCACTCAGACAGCTAAGTTCCTCAACTCAGCCACCAAAACTCCAGGAAAGGGTGTACTCTCTGGGCCTGAGAGTTGCAGGAGCTCTTGCTCATTAGTTTCCTAACCTCCCAAGAGAATACCAGGTAATCTGATTAATTGCTCATGCCAGTTGACCAATTAAAATAAAAAATGGTCTGTGGCAAATTATGTCCTCCCTTTGCCTCTACTTTCTTTCTATGGTTAGACAGCTGCCTGCTTTGCCTGCCCTCAAAAATGGAGCTAGCTTTGATGCAGAAGGGAAATTGGGATGAGGAGGTGACACAATCTCTGCTCTGAGCTCTCATACCCTTCAGCAGTGGGCAGCAGTGCTGTGAGGTTGTCTTACAAAGATTAATTCTTTGTTGCAGCTTTTGGCTGTCAGTGCCACATACACTGAGTACAGAGCCAAGAGTCTATATAATGTAAAGTAAAGCTCAGCCTTGCTGAGAGAAAGCACAACCACAGCTGTAGTTTATGTCTGTGCTTACACTTTTATCTCTGCATGTGCCTGGTGGGCAGGTATAAGTAGCTGTCCCAGTAAACACCATGATACAGAGAAGAGGTCTCAGCTCTTTTTTCTCACAGTCCTGGAGAAAACTGGAACTTTACTTTGGTTTACATGCAACTTTCAGTGTAGCAGTCAAGTTCAAATAACAGCAGCAGCTAAAATTATAATGATGATGGTAAATGGAATTTACTTGACTTCTTGTGTCTTGTGCTTCTTGTGCTTGTGCTTGTGTCTTGTGCTTCTTAAACTCTGTTCCTGCTGTAGGGAGATGGGATCAGAGGATGACAAAATAATGGTGATTGAAAACACCTCATTGAAAAGAGACAAGAAAAGAGAGTCAGAGGAAGGCCTTGGGTAGAGTAGACCTGGTCCATCTCACCTAGGGTCTTGCTCCAGGTTACAGTCTCCCTAGTAGATAGATCAGTATTAAAAGCTCCAACGTTCTTCCAGTTGTGACAGTTCACTGGGTCTCCTGCTATGTGGGTGTGCTATAAGCTGTACCAGTGAAATGACCTAGGTTATAAGTGGCCCTCCATAAAAAGCAGGCAAGTTACATCCTGGATTATTTCACCAAACTGTTTTACACTGAGCCCCAGAACAATTGTGAGCTCCAGAAATGGTTGTGCCAATGCAACTGGCAAGGCACAAGGATCTATAGGGATGAAGGAGGCTCCCGCTGGTGGACAGGGAACATTGGACCCTTTCCTACAGGCTCTGAAAAGTTACAATGTTTTCAGGTGACCAAATGAAATATTGCTTTGCTTAAATTTTCGGTCCTGGGAGCACCAGTCCTCTTAAAAGAAGTCAGTTGGCAGATGCATATTCCGCAGAAGACCTGCAGAGGGAGATGCAATCTGCTCTGCTTTGACATCATTCCTTCTCTCCCAACAGCTGGAGCTTGGAACCATCTCAAAGGCAGTCTAGTCTGTTCCTGTGAGGTGTCTACATCTCTGCTGTGAGTTCAGTGTCAACAGATATCATAAGGTCCCTCAGCTGTAACACTGACCCATGCAGTCTTCTTCTACAGGCAGAGACCTGCTGTGCAGGTGCTGGAGGTAGCGTTTTATGTAATGCTCTGAATATTGAAACCTGTGCCACAAGTTGCTATTTGGATCACTGGTGCAAATGAAAAATTGGTTCCATGACTGGAAAGAGACAGGTCAGGTTGGGAGGGTATCAGCTGCTGGTGTGAGTGGGATTTTCCAGGCTCTCTATTTTTGCCAGGTCCATGGGAACTGTCCAAGTGATTCCTCCCAGAAGACTTGGCTAAAGGCCTAACTCAGGATGTTCCAAGTGTCCTAATTTCAACGGAGAGTAGAATCCACAACCTCAGGATGTGTCCCAGCAACTTGACTAAGTCATATCCTGGTTGAGAGGAGTCTTCACCCCACCTAACTCTTGAAGACAGTCATGCAAGGGTCATAAAGACTGGCAGAGAGCAGATAAGAAGCAATGCCCTGGTTAAATATTCAGTTGTGTAAGGTCCTATGTGCTCAGGGTGGTGTCTGTGTTTCTTTGCAGCGTGGTAGTCTGCTGCTTAACCCAGGAGCTGAATGCCCTGATTACTCATCTTGTCAATCAAATTTCCTATTGCTCATTTTGTATGTTGTTCCAGTGAGACTTGTTGGACAGGGAGGGGTAAGGAATGCGTATCGGAGAGTTGGTGCTTTTACTACTTGACAACTTGATGATCAAATGTATGAGTTATTCAAGCAAAAGACTTGGTAGAAGCCATGTTCCTACAGAGCAGGATGAAATTCAACAATACAAGGTACTGCTGGGCTGCAAGTGAATGCTGGAAACAGATGTTGTCTATTGTGAAGTCTGTTTCTCCTCCCTCTTTTGCAGCTTCTATAGCTCTGGAGATTGAGCAGATAACCATCCTTGCAGCAAGGATGTTTGCCTGATATATTTCAGAGGGCTTACTCTCAGCCACTAAATTTGGTTAATTTCCTTTCTAGTATTTAGTAATAGTCTGTTTAACAAATGCTAAAAAAAGGAATTTTCCCACATTTCATAGGATCATAGAATGGTTTGGGTTGGGAGGGACCTTAGAGATTATCTAGTTCCAACCCCCCTGCCATGGGCAGGGACACCTCCCACTAGAGCAGGTTGCTCAAAGCCCCATCCAGCCTGGCCTTGAACACTTCCAGGGATGGGGCATCCACAGCTTCTCTGGGCAACCTGTTCCAGTGCCTCACCACCCTCACTATAAAGAATTTCTTTCTGTTATCTAATCTAAATCTCCCCTCTTCCAATTTAAAACCATTCCCTCTTGTCCTTTCACTACATTTCCTGACAAAGAGTCCCTCTCTGGCTCTCCTATAGGCTCCCTTCAGATATTGAAAGGCCATTATAAGGTCTCCCTGGAGCCTTCTCTTCTCCAGGCTGAACATCCCCAGCTCTCTCAGTCTGTCTTCATAGGTGAGGTGCTCCGTTCCCTCTGATCTGCTGGACCCATTCCAGCAGATCCATGTCCTTCCTGTGTTGAGGACTACAAGGTTTTACACAGTACTCCAGGTGGGGTCTTACAAGCGCAGAGTAGAGGGATAGAATCACCTGCTGTGACCTGCTGGCCACACTTCTCTTGATGCAGCCCGGGATATGGTTGGCTTTCTGGGCTGCTGTTGAGCATTGCTGGCTCATGTTAAGCTTCTTGTCTACCGGGCCCATTTCAGGGCTGAAGAAAACGTATCTTTTATTCCAAGGGCAAAAATTGTCCACACATCTGTTGGAGCAAGTCCAGAGGAGGGCCACAAAGATGATCAGAGGGCTGGAGTACCTCTGCTATGAAGACAGGCTGGGAGAGTTAGGGTGGCTCAGTCTGGAGAAGAGAAGGCTCCAGGAATACTTTATTGTTGCCTTCAAGTACTTAAAAGGGGGCCTACAGGAGAGATGGGCAGAGACTCTTTATCAGGGAGTGTAGTGATAGGATGAGAGATAACAGTTTTAAAGAGAGTATTAGATATTAGAAATAAATTCTTTACTGTGAAGGTAGTGAGACACTGGAACAGGTTGCTGACGGAAGTTGTGGATGCCACATCCCAGGAAGTGTTCAAGACCAGGATGGATGGGGTTTTGAGCAATCTGGATGAGTGGAACCAACCCCATAGCAGATATGTCAGAAATAGATTAAATTTAATGTCCCTTCCAACTTTAGCCATTCTATGATTCTATGCCACCTGCAGCTTAGCATTGGACCAAGGCCTAAGATTCTGGTATGAAGAAAACATATTGCCTGGAGGATGGACCTGAGATAGGTCTATGACCAGCTTCTGAGTGTTTGTTTGGCCATAGTATCTAAATCACTCTTTGAAATAAGTTCTCACCTTATTGCGTGTCACCAGTTACATGGTAGTACACAAAAAATAAGATTAAATAGGTTCCATGCAACCTTCCCCTTCAACATACACTGTCCATCTGTCCAGATGCTTCAGCCTATGTGTTCAGAGAAGCCTTTCATCCAGTTCCAGGCACAGACTTCCTACTGTACCTTCATTCTGCTTTATTGGAATGTCTGCTGCCTCTTTCTTCCCCGTATCTCACTACTGATGTCTTTTCAGTCTTCAAACAGCATCCACATCTCTCCCTGGCTTTAGTGTATGAAGAAAGATGAGGGACTATGAGCAGATCTTCAGGTTTATCCTCCTTGGTCCTCAGCTCCTTGGGTAGATCAGGAGCTGATGACATCTGTTAGAGAAGGAAGGAGGCATGTCTTGCCAAAGTCCTGTGGTCTTTGGAGAGTCATGACTGAATGCAGCTGTGATGTAGGAGGTGTGAAGAGGGTGGGGAGGAACTGGTGTGGCATGGCTACTGAGCTTGTGATGGGGCCTGCATCATCTCAGACTCAGCACATACTCAGCACTGGGTAGGTCAAAGGCAGGGACATACAGTTCCCTTAGCTCCTTCCACAGGCAGCCCTTGCTCCTAGGGGGCCTGAGCTGTCAGGATGCCCAGTGTCCTAGTTCTGGTTGGTCTGTCCCCCCTGGCCGACTGTTTTCCCAGCTGCTGTCCTCTCCACCAGAGGAGGTGATTTCTTATGAATCATCCTCTTCGGGAAAGAAACCTCTGGGTTCTTCCCCCATGGTGTGAGCAGATGAGGGGGAAGGTATCCATAACTATTTTATTTTCAAGGTCTCAGCTGGGGGCAGGAAGATTGTAAAATGCAGACTTGAATTTTTAGCTTAGGGTGTCACTTATGAATAGGGGTCGGGCAGAAGCGTGCAGGAAATATTCTCACAGACTTTAAACTTGAAAGGTAAACAGTTCTCAAGTTAAAAACAACACCAACGTCTCATCTTTTTTCTTGTACAGGATGATGGTCTGGTGGGACACAGGAGATCTGAGTTCTATTTCTGGCTCTTGTCACCAGCTTCCTATGACCTTGGACTAGCCACCCAACCTCTCTATGTGCTTCCATTTCTTAATCTGTAAAATGGGCGCAATCACATCTACCTGCCCCATGCAGACACTTCTGCAATTTATTTCATAGCATAAAAATAGAGGAAGGACCATACTGAGTCAAACCAAAGATCTGACTCACCCTTTCTCTGGTTACACAGGGGAAAAGTAGAAATGCAGGGCTTGGATTTTGCTGCCACGGGCTCTCTTCTGGTCTGTCACAAAATGAAACACATATGAAAACCACGAGATAAGCGCATAGGGAGGAGAAATCTATTTCTAGGATGTTCCTGGATGTCACAGGGTCAGTGAGGGCCAGCAGCAGCTCTGGCAGGGCAGACTCCTGGAGCATCCTTAGCCAGTGCTGCCCCTTCCCGGCTTCCCCGCTCTGAGCGCTCCGCGCTGCTGGCGAGGGGACCTGCGTCCGGTCTGGGACACGCCGCGCACAGGGCAGGCTGTCCCGCCGTTCGCCCCCCACTCAGGGAAGGCGGGGAGAGGAGCCCCGGGCTTCGGGGCCGCGGGCAGAGCTTTGGGGCGCTCCGAGCATCGTGGCTGGCAGCCGGGGAAAAAGGCTGAGCGGCACCGGCCTAACCTGGCTCCCGGCGTCGGGATGAGGTGCCGCCGCGGTCTTCTTGAGGAGCAGGAGAGGGGCTCTGAGGAACGGGGACCCCCCCCCCGCGCTCGGCGTCTGGTCCGGGGATCGCAAATCCCGCTGCGCGCCTTCTCCGGAGGAGTCCGGCCGGCTGCGGGCGGCGAGCCCCTCTGCCCGCCCCGGCAGCGCTGCGGCTTCGGCGCCTGGAAACTCTCCAGAGCCGGGCTCCGGCGGGAGGGCACGGCCGGTTTCCGCGGGGACCGGGGGCGGCCCGGGGGAGGCCCGCGGGGGAGCAACCCCGTGTGCCCGCCGGCGGGCGGGGTACGCATCCCGGGGAGGGCGTGCTCCCGGCGGAGGATGTGGGCCGGGGGAGGGGGGGGGGCGGAGGAGGGAGGGGATGGGGGGGGCGGAGGGGTCCGCGGTGAGGGGTGGAGAAGTTATAAATCAGCGGGGCCGGGGCTGGCTGGTAATTGATGTCCGCGGGAGGTGAAGCTGGCGGGGCGGCTGGCGGCGGACACTCCCTTTCCGCGGGCCGGGGCGGGCGGGGAGGGCTGGGAGGCTGCTGGATGCGGATCCCGCGCCGCGCCGCGCCGTTATCTCTGCCACCGCGGGAGGAGCCCGGGACCGAGGAGAGCCCGTCGGAGCCCAGCCGGCGCCTCTGCCTCTGCCTTGCTGCCGTCGGCCGGGGAAGAGCCCTGCGCTCCCGCGGGCAGGACCATGCCCCGCCAGCTGCTCTCAGGGACCGTGCTGCTGGGAGCCGCCCTCCTGCTCGCAGGTAAGGGTCCACCGGGACCCGCTGCTTCATCCGGCCCCCGCTCTCCGCGACGTGCCACCAGCGATGTGCCTCCCTGTCCCCTGCCCGGCCCCGCCGCACCCGGCTTGTCGGCTGGAACCGGCGGGCACCTGCTTTCCCCTCCGCCCATCTCCCCTGGGCGGGGCGGGAAGAAGAGACCCCCGCTTTTTAGAGAGTTGCGAAAAGCCGCATCCCAAGCCGTCGTTATCCTCCGGATCCCCGGCGGTGTGCCCCGGGAGCGGCGCCCCGGGGATGCCGACGGTGCGGACACGCGGTTCTTCCCCTTCCCCGGGCAAGGCGGCGATGCGGGCAGGGAGGCGAGCATCTCCCGGCCACGAGGGACCCCCGGCCCGGGCGATGTCCGATGCGGTGCATCACGGAAAGAAAGCATGTCTTGGCTGCAGGGCAGGCTTCTTTCCTCCCCGCTTTGTTTCTTAAGCGTCAGCCTCTCCCAGTTCTGCCCGTGAAGCGGAAAAGGTGCCCGTTTCCTTCGCAAAAATCCACGTTCCTGCTGCCTCCGGCCCGGGCAGGGCGGCGGAGCGTCGGTCGGGGCTGCCCGCGGGGGGTGGCCGCAGGGGAACCCGGCGCGGGTGTCTCTGGAGAGTGGGATGGAGCTGCTCTCCGGCTCCTGCATCCCGCAACGCTGCGTGTGCCGGGATGGATCGGTGCAGATTTGCTTTTCTTAATCGAGTTTTATTTTACTTCGAGTCCCTGCCGGGACGAAGCGCCGTGATGGGGAGCGCGTTCCTGCCTTGCGTTGAGTTGCTGCTCACCTGGGAGCAGGGGTGCGTGGGGGCCAGGCAAGGGCCAGTCCCGCGTGGGCACATCTGGGATGCCCTCCCGGGGTGGATCGGCGGTCCCGCAGCCCTCCCTCCCTCGACATCCTCATGTCCCGCACGGGGCTCTCGGGTGCGCCCCGGGGACGCGGCCGTGCGGGACACAGTTCCGCGCAGCACTGGGAGCGAGAGCAAATCCCGGGTGGGGAAGGAAAACCCCGAGCGCCCTCCGGGACGGGCGTCGAGGCCAGTGGCCGAGTAGCGCGGCGGTTTTGCGGCTAGCGGCGCGGCCGCCCGACTTGCCACGCTCCCCCGCGCAAGAGGCCACCGGCTCGGTCTGCCCCGCACCGCTGCGGGAGTCCCGGAGCGGCGTTCCCCGGGCATTGCCGTGCTACCGGCCGACGGCAGCCGCGTCCCGGGGCCGTCCGGGAGGAGAGCTGGCGGGGTCCCTCCGACGAGGCGTTTTCCTGCTCGGGAAGTGCTGATTCATCAACTTTGAAACAGATATATAGGTATTTTTTATTTTTTTTTTTTTTTTTTTTTTTCCCAGGAAAGGGCTAATTTCCCCACATTATTTGTCTCTGCCAAGGAGATTCTTATGCCCAGGATGGAATAGGCACAGGCATGAGACACCCACCCTTGGATACAGGAAATGTGGGTTCAGATCCTTGCCAGGCTTCCTTCACAGCTTGAGCTTGAACTTCGGCATCCCGCTCCCACATGGGCTCCTGCAGTGACCAGCTCTTGCTGGGGGACTGGCTTCCTCTTTCCTGCCGGAAAGGTTTTCCATTGTGCAAATCATGGCAAACCCACTGCCCAGGGAGAAGGTGACTTCTGTGAGCCACAGAAGCTGCAAGAGACCCTGGTTCACCTTCCTGTTCCAAGGACTCTCAGAGGCCTGTGCACACTAGAACAATTCCAGTGGGAAAAATTTGGCTTGCTTAAGGGAAAACCTGGCGCTCTGCTCTAGGTGCTGGGGACATACATCCCAAGGTCAGCTCAGGTGCGGTAGGCACTGGAAAGGTACTTCTCTGTACTTCGGCTGAGTGTCTTTACAACCAGTTTGCTGGAAATTTGTATGTTCCCCTCCTTAAACATACAAGAGATTGTGCCCCAAATCAGAATTTAGACTTTTTTCCAACCTTTTGGTTTTGTTCCGTTTTATTTCTTTTTCTTTTTTCTTTTTTTTTTTTTTTTTTTTGTTTTTTGTTTTTTGTGAAAGAAAATCATACACAGCTTCTTTTGGACATCCCAGAAAAGTTCATTCTTATGGTGAAACTCTCCACGCTTGCATTAGCACAGCTCATTTCAAACTTATTAGTGAAGTGATGGGATGCTTTGTAGCGCGTGTCATTCTATGCTTTTCTTCCCGTTTCAACCGCCTTCAGTGCCTATTTACTTAAAATTCTGACTCGTGCTGTCCAGCACTTCCCCTTTCAAGTGTTGTTGATGAAACTCAATTGCTGAAACTCAATTCATCACTGCTGTATGGCTCACTCTTGTAATTCAGTCTCCGTGGGTGTATGTGGAGCTGCCATTTACTGACAGGTACTGGAGGAAATTCGCAGAAATAGTCAGGAGTTGCTACAGAGAGCTTCATAAGCATCCAATAGGAGATCTTTTAGCATGTCTATTTAATATCTGTTTAATAATTTAAATTTCCCCAAAGCAACATGCAAGCTAGAAACCATGAGAGTCCCCGTTTGAAAATGAGATTAAAGAAATTATGTTTCTTTGACATGTGAGTGCTGGGCACTTCAGCCCTTTTGTATTTCTATGCACAGGCTGTCGTGAGAAAGAACAATACTTTTGTCTGTGTTTTGCATAGTACTCGCATATGTTTCCTTTATAACTTGTACATATTCCCCAACTTATATTGCACACATTTATGCTAAAGACTGTAAACGTAATGGTCAACATGAAAATGTTGATGCCATATTAAGTTCAATCTCCCTATTCTAGATTTTGTATGACAATAATTTTAATCAATAGCATTTGGGTTTAAAGCCTGAAAAGATCAGATTCTGCAGCCAGGATTGAGGATTATGTGGCCAGAAACCTAGTCAGATAATTTGGCTTTATTTCCAGCTGTCCACACAGAAGCAGTACCTCACAATTAGCAGCTGAAAGATAAGTCGACTCTATTACAGCCTTAATCTGTGGGCAGTGCTATATGAATCTCAGTTATTCCAGTTGAAACTAGATCATCAAAATCCCCAGCGAGTGATGGACATTTCAATTTCATGGTCAGCTGGAAAAAATGAAGGAAGAAATTCCAGGTCAAATCTAATCACTGCTCAGGTTAATTTCTTACAATAACTAACCTGACTTCTCTGAAAGTTCTATTCAGATGGAAGTTCATACGTTAAGATTTTGGTTTGATGTGAGTACTCAGCTGAAACAGTTGTGGAGACACTCAGCTACAGTGGTCTGATTTGGGGTTAAGGCTGGTGATCTTAATGGACA
>BJBW01007164.1:0-20733 GCA_004320125.1 Scolopax mira
CTGTTGAACTGACATATCTGGTCCTTAAGGAACAATCCCAACTGTCTCACGGTGCCGAATATAATTTTATTATCTGAATAGAATTTTAACAGTTTTTTACCTGAATTGTTTACAGAGCGAAGTGTTGGTCTGTTTCTTTATCAGCATTGTATCCTGTCTTCTTCAGGTTTGGCCTGCAGTTTTGCATGGTTAATTAATGATAACTGACTTCGAAAAAGTAAGTTGAGACCCCAAAGAATAATTGGCAAGTGTTGGCTTGTGGAGATGGGACCGTGTCAGACAAGGAACAGTTTTGTCATAAGTCATTGACGCAGTTTTTGAAAAGAGGGAACTGAAACCTCTTGAGGAAAGAATTTTCTGTTCATTCTATTTTGAGTATATTGTGAAATCAAGGAAAATACAAACTAATATGAAACTTAAAATTTAGATAGTTGTGTATGCTGCAGCAAGAATCAACACTTAGGGAGAAGTGCGTGGTGATGAGGAGGGTGTATCCGTCAGATCTTGCTCCAACAGCCTCTCACTTGTGCTGAAATGCAGTTTTTGAACTGAACTTCAAGAAGAAATATTGAGCAGAGAAGGGATGGGGGTTAAACCATAGCATGGTTTGGAGTGATCCAGAGCGATGGGGATTTGCTTTGAAACACTTCTCTTGGAGGATCGTCATCTAAAATCCTCCCTACAAAGCATAGGAGGGAGCAGTAGAGCTTCATTTTTAAGAGTGGGGTTTTCTGTAGGAGCTGCTGTGTGTGCTCTTGGTCCCGGCTGTCGGGGAAGCAGCTGCTGCCACCAGAACATTGACTTCTGCAGCAGGCTCTTCAGTTTGGGGAAGATGATTTGCATTGCTGAGTGTGCTGCTGATGCAAGCTCTGAATGTGGAGCTGTTGGTTTCAGCCCAGTCTGTCTGTACATCACCTATGAGGCCATACAGCAGTGCTGCCCAGTGTCACGGTGGCCAAAAATGAAGTTTTTCAGGTCGGGGGAGGTGGAAAAGCCAGAATGTATCAGGCTGTCATCAGATTGATTGGCTTGACTTCCTTCCCATGCACTGGTTCCTTAACGATACTTCAGGAGGAGATTAAAAGCTGGACATCCTGTTCTTGAGAAGGTTTTGCACTTCTGGCTCACGGTGTAGGTTCCTTGTAAGTAGAAGTGCTGCAGCGATTGATGCCTTATGCTTATCTCATTAGTGTGATGGCATTCCCAGCCCCACACCGAGTCAACTTCCAGCCAAATGGAATATTGGCAGCTCTGCCGAGCCCAGCGCCGTGAAATGCAGAGGGGGCTCTTGCAGTTCTCTTCAGTCTGCCCCGTCTCAGACACGGAGGAAGGACAAGGGAGAACACAGGGTCAGGGTGGTTGTTCCCCTAAATACGGGACAGGGAAGGGGTAGGGGTTTGTCCTGCAGGGAAATGTCATCGTGTCACTACTCAGCACTCTACGTTTGAGTTCTTGCTTCCTTTGCAGTGATGCTGCCCTGTCACTATTTGCCCTTCACTGCATTTATTTTTCCCCTTTTGAAGTGATGCTGGACATTTAATAGCAAAAATACACTTTGATTTGTCCTTTTTCTCCTTTGGTTTTCTTCCTTTTGCCTTCCTCTAAGCTCAATCCTGATTTCCCCCTTCAAATAACCTACCAACAAACTGCTGGGAGTTATCAAACAAAAAAGCCTGGGATTCTTAAAACAAAGAAATAACTAAAGAGCGAGACAGAGCGTCTACTTGGCTTTTCACAAGCTTTATTTTTTGGACTTGCAGTAGTGTATGTAATTCAGGACTCTGAAGTTTGCTGACCGACTCACGTGCTGTGCGATTCATTTTCTTCAGGCAAACAAGCTGATTGTGTCCAGGTTTGGGTTTTTTTTTTTTTTTTTGGAACATAATTTTATTCCTTTGTAATTACAGCATCCTCTGCAGATGTTGGAGTGTCATAAAAACGAGACGTGGAAACAAATGCGAAGTTGTTATGGCTTGCTCCAAATCTGAGACAGTAATTAAGCTGTCAGGGGGAGTAGTGGAAAGTTCAGGTGACTTTATCTGAATATCCTTTGGCAAATGACGTAGGGCCCCATAATGGGAAAGGCACATGTGAAATGAAGTATATTCAGTGGTTTATCTGTGTCAGTGTGTCTGCTTTGGCAGATAAAGGGTAGAAACGACCCCAGATAATCAAGTCTACAATTTGGGGTTTTATTTAGCAGCTGAAGCCATTGCTGATTGCTGTCAGGGGAAATGGAGGTGGAATCGAGGAAGGACACCTGGGGGGTGAGTGTTTCTTCTTTCGGGCTGGTAAGAAGGAGCAGCAGCAGGAATTGGTGTTGGAGATGACTGGTGCAACTGGGAAAGCAGCTGGTGGAGATGGGCTGGAGGGTCCAGAATTGCTCCTACATGGCAATGACTTAAGGGAGGTGGGGAGCCATTCTTTATGGCAAATGGTGACCTGACCCTTTAGTGTCTCTTAAGACATTAAAAGGTTCCCTTTAACCCCCAGTGCGTTACTTGCTCTTGGATTTTATCTCTGCAAATGTTGAAATGTAGAAAGGTAAGTCCGTCGATCCCCGAAGGCTACACATTTCCTACTCTCTGTCTACTTTCAAAGATTTTCTGGCCGTCTCTTACACATTCAGCAGATCACTTTGTCTGGCAATTTGTTTCAAGATGTTGGGGTTTGGGGTTTTTTTTGGGTTTTGTTATTTTTTTTTAAAGCTCTTATCTGAATGTTTTGTCCAGATGGTCTCAGTGTGAGTCAGACTGGAAGGTACAGAGTCTTGCTTTGATAAGGTTACGCGTTCTGCTTGGAGCTGATGGCTTTGTAGCACTAAAAGGACAGATCTCTCATGTAAATGGGAAATTACCATTCATTCTCTTGAAAACGAAAATAGGTCCAGAGCGCCTGAGGCTCCCACTGTTTGCTTCTCACTCGAAGTTATTCTCACGTTCCTGTGAAAGTGTTGGATTTTAAATAGTGATAACAAATCCATCTGGTCTGGCTCTTGGCAGGAATGTCTCTTGATAATAATGGTCCATCACTATGAGAATTTACAAATGTCAGTCACAGCTCTGTGGCATTAATGATTTATACACGTAACGAGCAATAAAAGAAAATTAAATGTCTTGTATTGATAATTCATATCTCAAGGATGTCAATAACCGGATTTCATAAGCTATCTGAGGTGTTGTCAGCATATAAATCAAATTTAAATAAGTTTTATTGAAAGTTACACATGTAACTTTATCAATGGAGATTTTACTACACCATCGATTTTCTTGCTACATTCACACAGTGTTATTTGTAGCCTTTCCTGATGTAGGCTTCTGTTAAGTATATCTATTTCCAGAAAAAAAACCCAAAACAAAATCCCTCAAAATCAAACAAAATGCTCTACCATCTTTGGCATCTTAATGAGAGTAAGAAACACGGATATTCCTGGGCTGCCTACATCTCTGGATAAACTCACACGCCACGCACGGGCTTTTATAGAGCAATGTTTCCTTTCTCTAATTCAAAGTGCTTTTTTTACAAAGGGAGGATGGAGCGATGTCTTGAAATAACCTGAACCTGGATTCACACTGAAACTGAGAATGACTGGCCCATAAAATAGTTGGCGCTCGGAAGCCTCCCAGCTATTTCTAATATTTCTGTGCTGGGCTGGTCGGTGGGTTGGTTTATTTGGGTGTGTTGTTTTTCACTCACTGGTAAATGAACCAACACAAACATTCCTCGTAGCGAGGCTGGTGGAAGAGCCGAAGCCGAGGGCTTTGCTCCCGGTTTCCATGTTGACCTTGGCTGATGCCCCACGGTCCTCGTTCAGGGGCTCCTCTGGCCGATGGCTGGAGCTTCAAATAGTCGGGGTAAATAAGTCACACCCAGTATCTGAATGGGTTACATGTGCTTTGGCTTCCTCCTCTCCAAATGGCTTTAATAAAACCTTTTTTTTAAAAAAAAAAATAGTATTTTTTAGTGGTGTTTTCTAGGGACTGAACTATTTTTGTGGAATTGCATTAAGCAAGATAAAAATGAAGTGAGCTGCTAATGAGGGTGCAGGTAGGGCTGGAGCTGTGTGGAGGAGATGTGATACAGCTGGGGTCGGTCTGCATGAAAAAGTAAAAGCTGGCTAAACTCACTATGTCTTGGGGGGGAAACAGTCAAAAATAGAATAAGAAAGGAGCTGTAGCACAGATCCTCAGAGGGTTCCAAACCCCTGAAGGTGGAACGGTGAGGTGAGGTACTGGGCTGGAAGCAGAGCACTTGGCCAGGGGTGGGAATGGTGGGGAAGTCGGGGAAGGTTCCTGTGTGTGGAGATGTGGGGGGCAGCAGGACGTGCACCCAGTGGTGTAAATCCAAGTGATTTTTATTTTCCCCCCACTCTTTCTGGGACTCGGGGTTGTGCCCATCTCCCTGCTGCCAGCTGAGTCGTGGGGACACAGCTCCGGGCAGAGCTGCACTTTTTTGGGTGTTGTTCTTCCATTTCCCTGGGTATGGGCAGCAGAAGCTGAAACCCACCCGCCCTGACCCGAGGAGTGAAGCTCCCGGCTGCAAACTCTCCTTCAGCTCCCCCTCCTCGTCCCTCCAGGCACACGGAGCCATACACCTTCTGTGCAGCTTTACTCAGGTATTTCTAACAACGACATTTCTTTGATTTTGCCCAGTCTTTGGAGAGCTCCATGAGAGCAGGATTGTTTCCTTCCTGCTGTCCCTGCCTCCGTCCTTTTGATAAAACGGCGCCTTTTGGCTTCTCAGAAGTGGAAGGAAATGACTGGATGACATTCAGCTTTCCAACAAACGTGGACTTGATGTCTGCTCTAGGGGATCCTGAGTTCGGGGAATACTTTGAGTCTATTACCTAATTAGTTCTGAGAGTCCACATTAGTGCCTGGTTTTGTCTCATACTTTTGCTTCAACTCATTCAAAATATTTTTATTTTTTTTTAAATATTAGTCTTATTTCTACATGATCATCTCAGTGAATGGCTGCAGTTTGTGTGGTGGGTTGCATCTGTGCTCCTCTGGAAAAAGCTTTTTTTGGAGAAGTAGGTGGTTTTCCCAGAGGGGACTAGTGGGGAACAGAGAGAATTTTAATTTCATTTTTATTGCAGAAATTACCTACTGTGCAAAAATGACATAGAACCTTATATACCTTCCCAACAGTGTATGTGGTAGGGTTTGCTTTTATTAAACTTCTGAGTAATTTCTTGTAAAAGTTGGAGCCATGATTTCGACGTGATAAGGCGTGTGTGTGTGTGTGTAAAAAGGAGGACCTGAGTTTTAATGTCAATTTTCTGACAACGCACATGAAAAATAAATGTCTCCTTGTTCCTGCTCTGGTCTAAGCTGGGCTGGTGAACGGGTGGTGTTGTGGCTGACAAGGAACTGAGAGAAAAATGATGATTCACATAATTCGAGCTTTGCAGGCTCTGTCAAATATTAATTTCCCTCTTTCCAAGAGGGGCCGTAGAGTAAAATGTAAGTCTTTTTAAAGACAACAGCTCTCTGCTTACACGGCTAAATATTTATAGCTCTAAAGGAATGACTTCTGTGTTTCCTATGACTTTATAGGCAAACCTGCCTGGGATCCCTTTGCTTTCGTTGGGTGTTCCTGGTGTAAACTTCCCATGAGTATGAACAAAGACGGAGCCCAAAACCAAGAGGAGGCTGGAGTGAGGTTTTCACACAAACGTTTTTTTGTGGTTTTTAATTAGGCTTGTATCTGCTGGTTTTAAGGTGTGATATATATGAAAGAAAAACAATGCTCCAATTTGATTTCTTATGTAAACAGTTAAGACTGATTTATCGTAAACTCTCCTGGCAGCTTAAAGAGGCGTTACTTGATTTTATGGGATGGTTTTGGTTTAATGGTGGGTGTTAGTTATTGCAGTGGGGAAAATAAGAGGCCGCTCTGGTGGAAACGGGCTCTGTCATCATTGTCCCCTGGCACTGCGGGCAAATAACTCAGACCTTTTTGATCTTGCTGAAGTCATCTGTGAATTGTCTGTAATGATGCTCGTTATTCACCTCTCCTGGAATGTTTATGGTTAATTAATAGTTCTCAAAACCTCCCAGAAGCAGGCACGGCAGTGTCTCTGCCGGGACTGACAGGGAGGCAGTGACGACTACGTTGGGCTGCGGAAATATATTTGACTCACCTTGTTGACTTCGTTGGACAGTCGTCTTCCTCCTCCATGGACTGAGAGCCTTTCCCGTGCTCCAGCAGGAGGGCCCTGGAGATCCTCCATGGTTCACTTGTCCATGTCTCCGGGCTGCTGGCCGGCGGCCGCCTTGGGCGCTCGCTGGGCTATTCGTGACCGACCAGGTGGGTCCGTCCCTGCGGGGATGGGGGGGTCAGCCCAGGAGCTCATCCAGCTTCATGAATCCTGGGGACCCTCTGCTGCAGGAGGTGGGAGGCGTGCGAGGAGGTGGGGGGGCTTCAGGTCTGATGTCCATGTTTGGTTTAGCAGTGCGAGACCGGGAACCGGGAGAGGAACTTATCGATGGGACCAGGGAATATGGTGGGAGCAGGAAAAGGTGTTTGTTTCCATGGCAACCCCTGGATGCCTCGGGAACAGTGGCACTAACCCAAGGATTAGCTTTCACTCTTGTTTAGTTACCCCATTTTTAAAAGGAAGCCTCATCCGGTTCGCCTTTTTTGTATCTTTAAGAAATACTCCAGGTAAATTGGTGTTGGTTCTTTAAAATATCAGCTTAAATGCAAAGCAAGAGTGAAAATCATTGATGCAATTAAAAAACCAGCCCCACGTTTATCTGTCTTTCCCCTGCTGCTGAAGCCAAGCATGGAAGCTGACGGTCTGCTGGAAATGATTTTGAAATTTAGTTTGCTGTGCTGTTCTTGAGAAGTGTTTACATGTCACTTTCTGTTCTTCTTCATTTATTTCTCCATTGTTTATGCGTGTTAACGTGTTAGTTACCAAAGAGGAGAGGGAGGAGAAGAAATCCTGAGATGAAATTAAATTAGACACCAGCATTAATCATTCTGTTTGTATCTCTAAATATATGACATAATTCACCAAGGGATTTTTCTTTCATTGAAGAGATTAAAACTTGTAACTCATAATGGCCACTTTTGTTCTAGCAATTTTATTGATTTGTAAAATACGCTTGGTGTTACTTTGCATGAAATGCTTGTGCATAAGAGCATAACTATCAGGTCTTACGAATTGGAAAGAAGTAATCATTTCCATGTTAATACTGCTTCTGGGTCCTTGCATCCTAGTATCTTTCAGCCCTTTCAAGCTTTCTCTTAACCTTTGGAGCACCCTTGACAGATAACGAAATGGAAAATTACGATGTCAAATTAATGAAGGTTTTGCAGGAGGACCAGAGGCAGCGGGGCGTTTGGGTCTGGGGAATTTGGTCCATCCCTGAATTGTTTGCCCGAGGAAACTATTAGTGCTATGGAGGATTTCATGTGTCCGTTTGGGGATGCTCCTTTCTCACCTATAGATGTTTGTGTGTGTGTGCATGTGAATGTCCTAGTCTAGTGATGTATAGCGTATAGTGGGTTTAATTTGGGATTCCTGCAGTGAATTGAGGCAGTAAGAACATACGGCAAATGCCAGAAATAATGATCACATTACACGTTTCTGATGAATAATTCAATTCAGCTTAGTAACGTTCCACCACTAAAATAAACCCCTCACAATATTTGACATAATGCAGCTGAAACACTTCAAGAAGAAAATTTTGGAAGGCAAAAGAAGCAGTTGTTTCACTTCTGTTTTAATCACCACTGGTAGAGGAAATCTTGACAGTGGGTTAGAAGGGATTCAGATGCAGAGCCTTGGGCTGGAGCTGTTGGTAGGAAACAGACCCTCTGGGTTGTGTAGCAGGGAAATGAGCTGCAGGAGGGGGGACAGTGGTCCTGGAGGGCTGCTGGGGAGCTCCAAAGAGAAATTAATTCTAAAATAGGCCAGGAAAGCACAGCAGAAACTACAAGAAAAACACTTGGGAGAAATAAGTCAGGATTATTTTTCAAAATGAGAAGAACGAGAAAAATTATTCTTTCTCCTGAAGTCCACGTTTCTGACTTAGAGTACTGACAGATTGGGGGCAGGAAGGAAAAAAAAAAAGACAACCAAATCTTTTTGAGCTTCCCATCACTGGAGGAGAGTGTTTTGGGGAGGGAGAAATGAGCATTTGTGCATCTGGATGCTGCTTAGGCTTGAGAGTTCCCAGAGCTCTCAGGAACAGTTTTATAAACGGAGAAAGTGAGGCACAGGCTGAATTACTTGGTAAAAGAGTAGGAGAGTTTGGAATGGAAATTAGGTGTCCTACTTGGGTGATAGAAGGATTGTAGTGGCACTGCAGGTACCGACGCTGCCTGTGAAGGTGGGGGCAGGAAAAGCCTTCAGTGGGGTGGCAGGAGTAAGATTCTTCGGGTGTCAGGTACCTCATGGCTTAGACTAAGGCTGGTTCTTCATCCACTGGGCAAAATTGAGGGAACCAGCACTCTTAGTCTTTTGTTGCATCTGAGGTGAAACCCAAGATGATGCTGATAATTCTACATCTTACAATCTAGTTTTTCAGGGTGTTTTGTTTGTGGTGCGTGGCAGAAGCACGAGACACTGCAGAAGGATGAGATGCACAGTGACCCTACATCTGCTTCACGGGGCTTTCAGGAGGTAGTTCTAGCTGCTTGGGTGTGTTTTTCTTTTTTTTTTTTTTTCTGGATTTTGTCAATAACATGTGGTCTTCTGAACTGCTTTCTGTGGAGCACCCTGGTGATAGCAGCAAGAGATGAATGAAGCTGGTCCTGTGCAGTGGTTTCTGAACCTTCCCTGCCACTGGAGTTCAGCTGGGTCAGCAACATCTTAACTCTGCTTTTGTCTCGGGGACCTGTTCTGCCGTCTCCTCCTGATGGATCTCCAGTCTAGAATAAATAGACATTTCTGTTGAAAGCAAGTGCCAGCCTCTCCCTTCACAGAGGAATTTAACTTCCTTTATGCAGCGTGAAACGCTGTGGTACTGCATTCTTCATTCAAATCTCCTCCTGTTTTGAAATGAGGAGCTGGGAGCCCCTGGCTCCCCTCCCTCTGCCCCACGCCCCGGCGCCTCATTGCTTGCAAATGAATTAACCTGGCTCTGAAGGGTGTTTCTGCACATTTCCCACACTTTCTGGTCAGTCCGATTTAATTCTCGCAGTGCTGCTCCCTCGGGAAGCCCAAGATGATGGCTGTTTGTGAGCCTTCCTCAACCTTGATATGGCATTCCTTCTGCAAAAAAGTTGCCTCGAGAAGCTGTGGCTGCCCCATCCCTGGAGGGGTTCAAGGGCAGGTTGGAGGGGGCTTGGAGCAACCTGGTGTGGTGGGAGGTGTCCCTGCCCAGGGCAGGGGGTGGTACTGGGGGGGCTTTAAGATCCCTTCCAACCCGAACCATTCTGTGATTCATACTTTCTTGAGGTGTTTAAAATGTGAGTTAGTGGTCAGTAGCATGCCCATCTTGGGAGAGTGGTTGGGGAGGACAGGGGGGGCCTAGGGCTGATGGGGAAGCAGGAGTTAAATTGCTTTTCCCCAGAGTGTAAGCGCCTTGTGCAATACCCCGTGGAAATCCCCACTCCTGTCCTCACTCCCAGAAAGGATCTAAAAACTTAGTTTAGTGGTAGCCTTGGTTTCATGAGAAATCAGGAGGAATTTGATTGAAAATGTGTCCAGCATGTGCTTAGCTTTCTTCCTTACTGTGTCTATTGTCTGTGGTGACTTCCTATAACTGGGAGCACACGTCCCGGCTCCTCACGCTGCCAACAGCCTCTCTTGGTACTGAGCACAGCAGGGTTTGAGGAAAGAATCTCTTCTTCCTTGGGTGGTCAGTAGGAGAGTGATGAAGGGGACCAGAGTCTGGTGTTTCAGGGAGACATGGAGTGTCCTGGGCCAGAACAGGAACAGGCATTTGCAGCACAAAAAAAACCCCTTGCGTTAAAAAAGTTCAGCAGATTTTTGGCCAAGTGTTGGCTTCATCACCCGGAATGAGAGGGAGCCGGGCAAATAACTATTAAAAAATTGCTTGGAGAAAGTATTATTTCCAGTTGCTGAATGGGCCCCAAGCGATCTCTGCCTCCTGGAGCACTGGGGATGCTGGGTCCTGGAGGCTACGAAGAGATGGTCACCTCCAACTGTCTTCTGGGCACTCAAAATACAAACCAGGCGTGTGTGGGAATCGCTTTGGATTACACTAGTAGTCCATGTGTCAAAATGGCTTTTAAATTGTTTAATGCACAAATCCACACTGCAAACCAGAGATAAAACGTAGTTCTACCTCTTGCCCATAGTATTTTCTCTACCATTCAGAAAACGGGAAAGCATAAGCAAATGTTTGTCTGAGGTTTTGGGGTTTTTTTGGCTTGATATCATTGGGGGGAAACCTTTAACTGAGCACAAACAATCCTAAAATAGCTGTGAAGCTTCCCGGGGGCAGAAGGAATTGTAACACCTTCCACTGCTTGCGTGTGGGTCACCTGTATTGATGAACTTTTATTTGTTTGGAATAACCAGCTGTAGAACGTGAAGATATAATATTGCCTGGTGTGCTCAGGCACGATCACCTTTATCAGGGGTTAGTTATTGAGACGAGGACTTTGCGTCCCTCGTGTGCGGGAGGAGTCGCCCAGGCTCCGCGCTTGCAATTCGGGCAGTGAGTCCCTGCACCGGGTAATTTAATCTGGATTCTGTTTTTAAACATCCTCCCTGAAAAGTCAACAGTGTGGCCTGTGTTTTGATAATAGCCAAGGAGGCTTTTGTGGCTATTTCATTAGACAAAAAAAAAAAAAAAAAAATCTAAATATTTAATTTGAGTTCTAAGGCATGGATTAAACTTCATCAACATGTTCAACTGCATAATTTTGACCATTTATTTAAAAGCTTTGGAGATCTGAAGCCTTGCATCAATTTGCAGTCTGTGAATTGCAGATGTAGAGGCTTGTGGTGCTCAGTGGGATTCTACTTGAAGGGTGCTTAGAGTTTTAAGGTTTGTGGGAGGCGTTACCCTCTGCAGAGAGCCCCGGCTCCTCGCTCCCCCAAGTGACACTGGTGCTGTGCCTAGAAAAGCTGGTAGACCCAAGTAATTAGCAATGCAAATGTACTGTGATGTAGGTATGAAAATGAAAGATGAGAGTCCTCAGTGCTTCACTGAGACTCGCCTTAATTTTTTGCTTTTAAGCACTTCTCACCCCCTCTCCCCTCGCTAATGCAAAACTTCATCCGCTCATTTTACACCTCAAAACAGCCTTGGCAATCTCTACTAAAAAGAATTTCAGCTGTTGTCTCCTACAATTCTGTTTATGTCTTTGTAACTCTAAAGGGATTCTTGTCAATGCGTATTACTCAGTAGTAATATTTATCAAATGGATAAAGAATATCCTGCCTTTTAAAGGAAAATGTACCTTTTCCAGGGCACGCAGGTTCTGACAGCGTTACAACCTGAATCTCCCTCCTGGCTCTGCTCTTAAACAAAAGATTGTATTTCTTCCTCTTATATCATTTTCACTTCAAAGCCTATTTTTTAGATGACCAGTGAGATTTTTAAGTCTGCTGTGATCGACAGCTTTCAGCTTGCAGCGGACTTTGCTCTGTGAAATTCTCACTGTTACTGGAAAAAGGCTTTTCTAAGCCATGGACCCCCCCCAGCCGCAGTCAGGGTTCTGGAGATGTTGTCTGTTGTTTGTCACAGCCCTGTTTGTAATCATCTACCAAAATACTGGGGCTGTTTTCACCAAACTACAAAGCCTTTCACTTTTGGAATAGAGCCTTTCTTATGTGTGATGGCAAGGGGAAACATGAACAATTCTGAGCAATTAGTAATGTGCTGGGAATATGTCAAAATACTTAATAGAAAGCATTCTCCCAAGCTTATTTATATATTTCAATGGTTTTAACTTCTACTCGGAGCTGGAGTGTTGGTTGGTTTGAATTTTTTGAAGCCGAATGGAGTGTTAACTTCAAACTAAATGGCGATCTTGACTTAAATCTGGGTGGGTTGGGCAAAGAGGGGCAGGTGGATGCTGAGCCGCTGCCACCTCGCTCTGGCCTTGGGGACCCGTGTGTGTGTGTGGCAGCTCTTGGGAGACAGGAATTTAAGGAGCTCATCAGAGGTGAGGCACCAGGTCTGAAATCACTGCTCAAAGTGGGGATTTTGCTCATTTTGGGCTGCTTTGTCTTTCATACACTGCTGAGTAGCCTGAAAGATAAGATTGTGTTAGAGCCACGCGTGCAATTTAATGCTTGGTGACTTCCAATCCTTCAGCATAATTGCCGCTTCTGTGCTGGGTGAGAAACCAGGGGCAACCGAGCTCCACGTGAAGGTTTTGAATCTGCTGACTTCCACCTTCCTGGTCGTGGCTTGATTCTGTTTTGCTTTATTTTGATGTGCCTCCTGCTTCTGTTGAGCTTCCATGGCTCTAATACGGGAGGTCCTCAGCCGTGGGGGACCACTCCATCGAGGGGAGAGCACGGACGGGTTTGGAGTTCTCCTGGCAGTTGGAGCGGATTTGTGTGGGTGAGAGGATTGCTGTTTAATCTGGGCGGGAGCTGGGGGTTGGTGGTTCTGTTTTGTTGTCATCCCACTCCTTTCCCAAGCCTGTCATCTTTTTTACACAGCGCGGCATTTGGGATAGGGGTGGGAACATCTTGGGAAAGCTACAGAGCAGATCCGTGGAGATGCAGCCAGATACTGGAAAGCAGCTCGTGCCTTCTCCTGGAGCTCGGTGCTGTGCAGGCTGTGATTCACCCTCTCGTTATCCAGTTGGAGCAGTTAAAGGCCTTATCGCTGGGAAGAGCTTGAAACCCTGCCCAGGGAGATGGTCCTGCTTGGAGCAGGAGCTCTGCTCGGAGCCTGTGAGATGTTGGGCAAGGAGGTCTCAAGTGTAAAGAAAGGATTGCATTTTAAACTGAAGGGTTAACCTGCTGTTAATTTCATTTAGCGGATCCTTCTCAAGATTGTAGGGTAGGAGTGTTTTGTGACCTTGGTCATGTAAGGAGCCACCCAGACACTCATCCAGTTTAAATCTGTGGGCTCTTTCAAGCAGGACCACTCAATGCATGAAGATCCATATTTTTTAAAGACATGACCAGATTTTGTGGTAGCTTAAAATGTAGTTATTCTCTTAACCTGCTACTGGAAACTACTGGTGATGACCTTTCCATGGAAGGATTAGAGGCCCCATCACTTAAATACCAGCATTTTATTCGGGGACAATTACCTTCATGATAACACAGTATCGTGTGTGTATTAATACTTTATATGCTTCAGAGCTGAAAAAGGGGGGGAAAAGTCAAATAGATTATAAATGTTGACAATGACAAATGTGACTAAAATGCAGAAGGCTGAAGATCCTTCCTTACCCTTTGAATTCATTAAAAACTAGACGTGCCTGCTGAGTGCTACAGGGAAGGCTGCAAAGGTAGTTGCAAGAAGGATACAAGTAAAATTATACAACTGTGTCTCATTGTACAGTGCTCTGTCCCTCTGTGACCTCGGGGACTTTACGATCTGGTGGTGGAAGTCAGTAAATAATTTGTTATAAATGGATGGAAAACTTTTCTATTGCCACAAGGGGTGTTTTAGTTACGCAGTTGTCAGCCACGTGAGCCTGAAATACAATAGAAAGGGCTCTGTAATACATTAGTGTGGCGAATAAGAATACCTCGTGTTTAATCCTAATTCTTCAGGGATCCTGACCTTGAACTAAAGGTGTTTATTCACCTTTAGGTGAATAAAGTTGAAGCTTTGGAGGCAGGAGTGGAGTGTTCAGGATGCTGTTCCTTGTCTTGACTGACCACAATGGGTGGGATGGCCAAAGCTTTAGAGGAGGAAAGGAGGAGGAAGGCTTTTTGGTGTTTAAGGTGGCTGTTGACTTAATAACCTGTGTAAATGAAAAGATAAAAATGAAAAGAAAGCAGTGAATGCAAAACTGAAGTGGTGGTGGTGACTGCAGACACGAGAAGGTCCCATGTAACGCGGTGACGGGCAGGTTGGAGCCCCCAGCCCCTGGCTCTGCCCTGGTGTGTTCTCCCGGTGAGGCCGGGGAAAAAACAATCTTTTTCTTGTGTAAGCAATGGGAAAACAAGCAGACACTTTATACTCTAGAAAGGCCAGTAAGCCTCAGGAAATTCCTGCATTCTTGATTTTATTTTGTGGCAAGGACTGTGCGGTGTGTATTTGAAAGATGAGCAGGGTTGCCCTTCTCCCCCCCCAGCACCAGGGGCCGGATGAGCTGGGGCTGAGTGGGGTGTTGTTCCCCCCGGGCAGCCCCCTCAGCTGGGCAAAGACACCGCTTGAGTTACACAGAAAATGGGCTGGGATCTCTTTTCCTGCTAAAGGAGAAGGTTTCTCCTTCTTGCTGCGGTTCGGCAGGAGAGGGGTGTGTGAAATATCCCCCCCGGGGGGTGCTACAGTCTGACAGCAGTGGTACCACCAAACACAGCGCTCATTGCCGTCATCCTCAAGCTTGAAAACCCCCCATTTTCTCCAATTTTTTTTGGTTGGTTGTTTTTTGTTTGGCCAGAGTACTTAGGAGCTGTGTTTGTATACCCTGGCCTGGGTTTGGGAGTCCCCAAATGCACGTTTTCTTTATTGCAAATCCTGGACCCTCCCACCCCCCCAAAACTGTTCCTGGAGGTGTCAGCACAATTCAAGGCAACCGATGCTCAGGGTGTATGGCAAGAGGAAAGCACCTGCAGGCCCAGATGGTTCAGCTTTTTCTGGGCAAAGGGACAGGCACACGGAGGAGGCCGAGCTGCCCTCTATCATTGTGTATCTCAGGAATTAGCGTGAAGTTGGGGATTAAAAAATTGCCTTTGGGAAATGACACTTCCCCGTGCTGAGCTGCGGTGCCGATGCTGGGGGTGCCTGCAGCTGTGATCCATAGACACAAACCAACCTGCCCATGAGAACCTGGATGGGACTTATTTTATTGCTGATTCTAAACTCAGCTTGGACCAGCACATCCCTGAAAACCTTTGGAAAGGGCAGCAGGAACAGTCGCTCAGTAGCAGGCACCTCTGGAGTCTGAGCACTCACACACCTTTAGATGAAAATGCAGATTTTATTGTTTTCATGTTGAGTTTATTGCCTGTGTAAAAGCCAAATAACCTTTACTAAATGCATCACTGAATATTTCTGTGTTTTTAGCCTGAGACTGGCACATTTCTGTGCTTCCGTGCTCTGTTTGACCATGAGCAAGTCATTTCACTGCTCTGTCTCTCAAATTCACAGTAAGATAAGGAGAAGAACACCCCGGCTGGAAGGGCTTTTGTGGGAACTATTTCATATTTGCAAAATGTTTGAAACCTATTTGTAAAATATTGTGTTAACACAAATAATCTCTGCAGGAACAATTATGCATAATAATAATATTAACACCTATATCTATGTGCTTTATGGGTCCTTTAGGCATAGATATGTTACTTGCAGGTATTTTAAGAATAAAAAATAGTCTTTCTGGAGCTAATTCCCTAGCGGGAGGTGCTGTCACGTTGGTTTTCCAAAGGGGTGTCTTTATCTGTTTGGATGGCTTGGGTTATAATGAGCTGCACAGCTGGAGACCCCGTAACTGACTGAATAATCCGAAACTGGTGCCTTTGGGGAGTGCCCCAGTATGTGCAACATCTTGTTTCTGCATCAAGAGTATTCTGCGAAGGAATTGGATAGAAATTCCCCAAAGTGATTTTCGGAGCTGACGTGGGGTATTGCAGCATTCGGTCCTTTTTCCAGCCCGAGATTCAGTACATTTTTAGGCAGTGACCACCTCCTCTGGATGCCAGAAATGCACTTGACACTTGTAATTGATGCTCTTTGGGGCAGCAAGGCTTTCCTTGTCGACGTTATTGCAGGTTATTGGGTGCCCTTCCTGCCGCCGGTGCATCCGAAACGCCATCGCCTTCCCTCTGCAGATACGGGTAATGCCAACGGAGCTTTGCTGACACACGACTCATGAGGGAACATATTATTAAGTATATTTTACTGGAGAATTTTTATGGTGTTTTCTCTAATGGGATTTTGTTTAATCTGTAGTGCTTTTATTTGTTACAGAGATCCGTGCCCAATTGGTAGAGCAGCTGAAATGCCTTGACCAGCAGTGTGAGCTTCGGGTCCAGTTACTGCAGGACTTGCAGGATTTCTTCCGCAAGAAGGCAGAGATTGAGATGGATTACTCAAGGAATTTGGAGAAGTTGGCTGAGAGATTCCTGGCTAAAACTAGGAGCACCAAAGACCAGCAATTCAAGTAGAGTATTTGCCTTTTGTTTTTGCCCCTTTTATTCTCCCCCTGTAGATGTGGTTGCAAGGGTAGGAATGCAAAAAGGGAGCCTGCAGTGAGTGCAGGCACCAGCACTGTCTGAATGTCAGAATCACATGTTTCCCAAATTTGTGCTAAACACAGAACCCATTTCGTGCCTCAGCGTAGCCTGGTTGCCGGCTTCATTTCTGTAATTCCTGGTAGGTCCTAAGTTGGCAGTGGGGAATGGAATGGTAAAAGGAGTAATTTTATTGGGAAGGTGGACAAAGCTGTACACCAGATTTGATGGAGAAAGCCAAGATTTCCTTCAGTGCCAGTGGCTTTGGTCTGTTTTTTTTTTTTTTTTTTTTTAAGAGTAACTGTGCTAATCTGTTGTATACTGTGATTTGCCATTGCAGCACTCTGTTTTTGGTGTCCTACGCATCCTCAGGGTAGGATTTAAGAGTGTTGTATCTCTGCTACTATCACTTCTAAACAGTGGAGATACGTGGCAATGGTACTCCCAAACAGAGCTGTGCCATTTGGGAAGGGGAATCCCTAGGTACAGAGCTGGTGACACTCAATTAAAATTTAAAGATGTTCCTTATAGACAATGGTCTCACCTGCTTGAAGCATCATTTCCAGGTAGGTCTGACCATGCTGCTTTGGTTGTTCCCTGTTTAGCTGTTTGAGTTGGGGTGACTTTATCAGGAAATGGAGCACTAGGGTGAGGGTGAAGGGTTTGACACTGAAAGAGGGGAGATGGAGNNAAGAACTTGTTTGGTGTGAGGGTGGTGAGAGCCTGGCCAGAGAAGCTGTGACTGCCCCATCCCTGGAGGGGTTCAAGGGCAGGTTGGAGGGGGCTTGGAGCAACCTGGTGTGGTGGGAGGTGTCTCTGCCCAGGGCAGGGGGTGGCACTGGATGGGCTTTAAGGTCCCTTCCAACACAAACCATGTTATGATTCTATGACTAATGCATATCAAATGTGGTTCCATGGCTTCAAAACCTTCAGATTTACTATTGCTCCTGCCCAGTGCAAGGGACAGGGGCTTTTCCCGGGAAGGGAGTGTGGGAGAGGACCTGGGGGTGAAGAAGGGGCAGGTACTGGCTGCATGGCACGGAGACATCAGCCCAGTGAGGAGGTGGCTGCTGCAACTGGTCTGGGCGGCGCAGGAGCTGGTGGGGTTTTGTTGTCAGGGCAGCAGCTGGGGAAAACATGGAGCAAGAGCAGCTTTTGGGGCTGAATCATTCCCGGGACAGATCTCTCTGAGAGGATCCATCTGGGTCTGCCTCCGCCCAAAGCCCAGGGTCACTTTTAGCATCGGTTGGGGCTGGCTGTTATCTGTGTTTTTGTTTTTCTGTTGTTGCTGTGTTGGGAGGGATGTGGGGATGGATCAGCTTTCCCTTTCCACCAGGAGCTCTTTTTGTTAAAACCATTAAGCCGGCACCATTTTAGTTTCCTTTCTGTACAGCTTTGATGTCATTTACCTTTTAGTTCTCATTTAGAAACACACATTGTGTGGTGTTGTCAGGAAAGCAGAGCTCCCGAGCGCAGCCATTTGACAGGTTGGAAAAGAGTTACTCTGCATATTTATGGAGCTGTAATTGTCTTAAGTATTTTTTTTCCTTTACAGTGAAAGTGTTCTTGTAACCCTAAGCTGTGCATATTCTGCGTATGCCTTTAAGAGGGCAATAAAGAAATGGTGTCTTGAACTATAATTTTCGTCTGCATTATGATTGGCCTTTTTCAGTTTATTTTGTTGTTATTCCTGGTGACAATTGAGGTGTTTTCCTTTATATTACATGATATGAAACATCAGAAGCACTTTTGTACTCAGCTTTCAGTGTTGGAAAGGTGTATATAGCTTACATCCTATTTTGAGATTTAGAGTGAATTTTTAATGTGGAATTTTTTACCACAGTTGAATCCGCCAGAATCCCCCCTGGTGTCATGCTTCATGTGAATTAAGTATGTTGGCTGTGATACTGCTGGGTCTTTAACATTGTTTGCTTCTTTGTTCTAATGTATTTTTCTCACTGACCCCTGCCTCTGGTTTTTGAGCTATTTGTATTTTAGATAAGCTTTATGAAGTTGGATCTGGACAAGATTGACCTCAAATATTATAGCTATTGAGTATGGCTTAAATTGGACAGGTGATTTCATAAGCTCATAAAATTTTCACTTGAATTTCTGAATTAAGTATCCTTGTGTTTCTGGTGAAGTCCAGGGCATTGCCCAGAATATTCCAAAACCTGCTCCTGAGCACCAGTTCCAAAACCTGCTCCTGAGCACCAGTTCCAAAACCTGCTCCTGAGCACCAGTTTTGCTGGGCTTTGCCAAGAGGGATAACAGCCCCGGAACTCGGGGTCCTGGTTGGACATCCATTAGCAGCAGGGAGCTCCTGGCAGAAAACATCTTGCTCTTGGAATATGTTACTCCTGCAAGGTTTTGAGTCCCAAACGTGCCAAGTTATTAATTTGGTGAAGAATAGAAATAAGGGGGAAAAACAATCTGGGGGGGCTGCTGGGGGCGTGGGCAATGTCTGGCACAGCACATGGGGATAAAGCCCTCTGTCCTGGGCAGCTCCAGCTCTTCCTCCTCTGGTCCTTTCTGTCTGCTGGCTGGAACAGGCAGAGAGTGTCAGAATGCCACAGGGATCAGTAAGGAAGCAATTCCAATTATAATTACCTATCCCTGACCCTGCTCTGTCTGAGGAGCAGTGAGGAACTTCTCTGCGGCCGCTGAAGCTGTAATCCCGTTTGGAAGCCCCCAAAAGACTATTTGATCAAAACCAACCATCAGATCTCTCCCGAGGAGCCTGGTATTACACGCTACGAGATGCTCACGGGCGGGTGGCCACTCTGTAATTGCCTGGCTGTGACCCTATAAATATACAGTAATAGCATGTTCTTCCAATAACATGGTAATTATGTCGGGAGGTACCATATCATTCAGGGAGTGCTTACCATGTCACTCGCCGGTTTTAGATCTCATAACACACTGTCAAGGAGGAAATCAGTCAGGCAGTAACCTGTAATTTGCATGTGCTTTCATACCCCATAGCTATTATGGCATTGCCAAGTCGCTCTCCGTGTGTTCATTTAAGGGAATGCCATCAAGGGCAGGAGGCTTCAGCCTGACCCTTGGAATTGGATTGTGTGGCTTCTTCCACCGTCCATGGCCGAGCTGGTAAAAGCAGATGCTTATAGGAGAGGGCAGTGGGAGGTGTGGGCTCCTGCGGGGCTTCCAACAAGTGCCTTGCAGGGGGTTTATTTCTCTTAGATGTGGCCACTCCAGAGGGTAAGTGGCTCAGGTGGCTGCCTTTTCCATACGGGCTTTGAAGTGTCGGTGGTTGGGTCTCGACAGCAAACTCCATGGTCAGGGATGGGCTTGAAGGGTGCTTGCACATTGCACGGTTTGAAGGGAGCTTTACAGGAGCATCTTAAAATGATTTGCAGAGGTAGGTGTATGTTATTCTCATTTTCTGCCTTCGAAGAAGGGGAACAGATTGGTTTAGCCAAGGTGATGCGGGAGTTGATGACAGTTGGATATACCCCAAGTTTTACTTGCTTTTAACTGCTCCACCGTGGCTGTTAGGTCTCTCTTTGCATAGTCTCTTTTAAAAATGGTTTTTCAATTAGAACAGACCATTAAGGAGAACAGTCATAAAGAAAAAAAGCACCTATTTGGTAAGGATTCTCAGTACCCGTTAATAAATACCCCTGCACAAGATGCAAGTACTGGAGGAGGAAAAAAAAGGCATTTCACAGCCCAAGTCCTGTAACTCCTGGTGTTACAGGAGCTTGTTGGCCACAGGTTTAGTGGAGTCATCGCTCCTTAAAGATCCACCTCATGCGAGGTCTCTTGTGCAGCAGTTATATCCCGGCACCCGTCTCAGCAGGGGTCTGGGGTGGGGATCATAGAATCATCTGGGCCAGAAGGGACCTCCAAAGGCCATCTAGTCCAGCCCCCCCACAGTCAGCAGGGACATCCCCAACTAGACCAGTTGCCCAGGGCCTCCTCGAGCCTCCCCTTGAATGTCTCCAGGGAAGGGGCCTCAACCATCTCCCTGTGTGACCTCTTCCAGTGCTCCACCACCCTCATTGGAAAGAACTTCTTCCTAAGATCCAATCTAAATCTGCTTTTCTTCAGTTTAAACCCATTGCCCCTCGTCCTGTCACTGCAGCCTTTGGAAACAGGCTCTTCTTGTAGCCCCCTCAGGTACTGGAAGGGGCTGTAAGGTCTCCCTGGAACTTCAGGAGGTTTCCTTGAGCCCACTTCTCCAGCCTGTCCAGGACCCTCTGGATGACATCCCGTCCCTCAGGTGTATTGACAACACTACACGGCTTGGTGTCATCTGCAAACTTGCTGATGTTGCTCTCAATCCCTCTGTCTATGTCATTGATAAAAACGTTAAGCAGTACTGGTCCCAGCATGGACCCTTGAGGGACACCACTTGTCACAGCTCCCCAACTGGACTTAAAGCCATTGAGTACAATCCTCTGGATGTG
>BJBW01007164.1:20923-91733 GCA_004320125.1 Scolopax mira
AAAAAAAAAAAGACAATGCTATTTTAAGACCATGTTTTAAATCAGAATAATCTTTGGAAGCAGGATACTGAGTAGCAATTGTCAGCTGGAGAGCTGAATGTCCAGGATATCCCAGCATGAAATTCAGATGGCTTTCTGGCAGCCTTTGCCTTGAAGTAGAAGATGCAGAATAAGTCTGGCAACCTCCGGGCTGAGCACTTGTAAACAACAGATGTTCATAACTGGAATCTTTTGGAGGAGCAGGGCAGGGAGCAGCGGGTATGTCCATGCTTGTAATTCTCAAAATTTACAGTTAACGCTGAGCTGGGTCAGGAACAGTCTAAGGGGAAATCAAGCACTGAAATTCAACTTTAGTTTGCTTTAAAGTGAAATGATTTCTTTGAAGGAGCGATGGTAGAGGCTGGGAGGGAGGGATCAGCAAAGCGTTTGGGTTGTGTGGACTTCAGTTATTGTTGTTGTTATTATTTCATTTTAATTGATAAATATTGTCATAAGGTATTTTGACCTGTGATTCTTTTTGTTGGAGCTGAGTCCTGAACATTTTTTTCCCCTGAGTCTTTCAAATAACAACATTTGGAAGATTTCTCTAAGCACGAAGCATTTATTTATTCAGAGACCTCAGTGAACCTGGAGAGCTGGGGATACATGACCAGCGAAAATTGATGTAAAACCCCAGGGAGGATTTTTGTGCCTTTTTTCATCATAGCAGTGATCCCAGTATCTTACACAGCACAGGGCAGAGGAGAAAATTCAGATAAGTTTTAAAAAGCATATACAGAAGCAATTGCCTCTTTAACACTTGGTCCAGCTCGAGCTCTGATGGTTTGACAGTTGCACAGAACTGGAAATAAATTTGTCACCTCATGTCATCATGATTTCATCAAGGGTTCATGTGAGCTGGGCACGAGGGCAGGACTGCAGGGTGCCCACCCTGGGGGGCTCAGAGACCTCAGCCCCTGGATCCCTGTTGATTTTGGGTGGTGGTACATGCAGGGGACTCGGCAGAGGGCGAAATAAATCAGAATCTCTGCTCCCGGGATCCTGAGTGCTGCTTCAGGGGGCACCAGGTCTGGAAGTGGCTGTTGCATACCTCTAGGAAATAGATCCCAAATATCTAGGGGGAGCAGGGAGGTGGAACAGGAAACTTCAGCTTTTGTATGTTCCACCAGGAGACTTGCTTTAGAAACCTCAGTTCAAAGTAAGGATGGTCAGAGGAATCTTCTCTTGACATGGATGATGTGACGTGCCTTTATTAATTGAAATGTTTCTCTCTATTTAGTAAATTTTCATTCTCATCTGACTCATTCCTTCATCTTGTGCTCCTTTTGGAAACCAAATATTCCTATTCCTGGTTTTTGTTTTTTTTTCCTTTTGTATTGTTTTCAATCCAATGTGAAGGAGGTTACCCTGCAATGCCCAAGTAAGTGCTGCCAGCCTTTGTCACTCTCTTCTGCTTGCCTTAAAGCACATAAATCTTGGGTTGTCTGAGAGTTCCTTGTGTGAATGAGTAATTTAATTAAGACATTGCAGATACTTGGGACTCAATCTTCCCTTCTGATCTGTTGAGACCGACTGCAACCTTTGAAGTGGAAGTTGCGCAGGACCCGATCAAGATAACACCCGAGAAACCACAGAGCTTCATACTTTGTGGTTCCTTAAAAATCTGCGCACAACTTCCTCTTCCTGCTCCCAAACACCCTCGATTGCTGTGATCTGGTGTAATTTAGGCTAACCCAAATAAACCCTCCAGATTCGCTATCGTCACACCATCTTTAAATGACTATAAATCATGCTTGAAATAAACCTGCATTTTGGCATCTTCCTCCTCCTCCTCCTCTCCTTGTGGGGGAAGTTGGAGTCAAAGAGAGCTGCTGGGAATGTGAAATCGCCAGCGCTTTGGGAAAGTTCATATCCAGGTCCTAAAGTTTTGGGTTGATCTCATCGGTTTTACTTTTTACGGGTGATTAGTGACTCCAGTCGTTGTGCAGGATCTGTGGAAATTGAGCTCACTCCTGATGATACCCCGTGGTCCCTGGTGCTATTTCTCTTCCCCTTTTCCATCCCTCCTCTGTGGTGACGTGAAACTGGAAGCAGAGTGTATTTGCCTGCGCCTTTGAGAATGGAAATGGTTAAGGAAAATAGCAATTTGCTTCTCTGCCATCTGCTTGTGGTTACGGTAGAAAAGGGTCTGTTGTAAACAGTTGTATAACTTCTGCTCCGTGTTGGGAAAACTGTTGCCGTGTTCCACCCCAGAAAAGGCTGATTCTCAGAGGTGCTTTAACAGTTAATGTGTATGTGGAGTTTTAGAGGCTACTTGGAAGGTTTGAAGCAAGTTACTGCCTCTTTCCTTTTCTCTTTCATTTATGTCTCAAGACGTGTCTTTATCTGCTTTTTGCCTGTGCAAGGAAAATTGTCACTAGAAAATAACAAAGGAGAGTTTTTTGCCTCGTTCTGTGTAAAAAGTAAAAAAAACCTTGCCATGAAAAGCACAGAACCTGTTGGAGAGCAGGACAGATGATTGTAGAAGAAGGTACCGAAGGGGTTAGCCCAACCAACAGCCAGCAAAGAAAATTAAAGGAATGTGAAGGAAAGGACCCGGCTGCGGGAGGCTGAGCTCGGGGGCTGCCCAGAGCCCAAGGTGCCAATCCCGGGCGCGGGTTGGAAGCATGTGGGGTTGGGATTATTTTTTCCCCCCAGGATGGCCTTTCATCTCTAACCACACGGAGTGTGTCAACAACCCATCTGGCGCCATTAGACACCAGCAATTTTACTCACCATCCTTTTCATGGGCTCCTGGTATTCCTGCTATGTGCTGCCTTAGAATAGCTTGGGGTGCTGTGGTGGGGCAGCCTGGACAGCTGGGAATTGTCTGGTTAACTATTGCAGCTCTTCTGGGCCCCATTTGGTGCTTCAGTTTCCTCTGGAAAGCAGGGCAGTCGTTTCGTGCTGCTCTCCAGTCCCTTTTGGGTATTCTTCTCTCTAGTCCTAACCCTTGGTCCTTCATCAGAGCTCTTCTGACCTCCTCAAGGTGGGGTTGGACTGAAACCTCAGTGGGGCACCTGTGATCAGCCAGGTGCTTGAGGCACCATCCCTGGAGGTGTTCAAGAGACAAGTTGACATGGTGCTCGGGGATATGGTTTAGTGTTGGGTTTGGGGTTGGTGGTGTTTTGTGTGTGGTGTGGGGTGGGTTTTTTTGGCTTCTTGTGGTTTGTTTTTTTTTTCCCTTTGGTTGGACTAGATGATCTAAAAGGTCCTTTCCAACCTAGGTGATTCTGTGTTCCTAGCACAGCAGACAGCAAAAATTCATACAGAGATGGAGAATGCGATGGGAGATACTAAGGATCAAAACGAAGGATGGTTTTGGGCTGGCAGTTTGTGCAAATGAGGTAGCTGGGCTGTTTCTGGCTGCCCCGGGGAGATCTGTGGCCACACTGGTCCTAGGAGAGGAGTGAAGCAGCAAAGAGATGAATCAGCAACAGGGCTGTTCAGGGTTTTGAGGCAGGATTTCAAACAGCTAAAACAAGAGCAGCTGGTGGAGAGTCTGAGCTCCTTGTTCTTAAGTTTCAGTCCCAAACTTTTTATGGTAGTTGATTAATTTTCACTTGCTGTAGCTCTTCTGGCTGTAGAGGGCAAATACTAAGTCAGTGTGTAAAATCCTTTTATATTATTGGATATCACCTTGTTATATCCCAATCACTTTTCAGCATCTTTTAATACTGTCCATCATAAAGTTCTCTTTACAACCATCCCCAATACTATCTTAGTTAATTTGCCTTCTATCTTCTCCCTGTCTGTTGGCAGCGATGGGGTGTGCACCTCCGACCCCACACTGCTCCTTGGGGGGGCTCTTTCTGGAGATGCCTTTCCTCCCCCTACTCTCTCTTTAGCAGAAGAAAGATGGGGTTTGTTTCTTGTCTCAGCTAAATAATAAAAACCATCTTAATGTGTCTATTACATTCTTTGCAGTGGAAGTTTTTATCTCGTTTCAGCAGAGCGTGTGGCTCCTCTGTGGGCTGGCTGCAGCCCGGGCAGTGCCCCTGCATTCACAATTAGCCAGCTCTCCCAGTTACTAATTAGTGCCCTGGCATATTAACAAACCAAACGGTGTGCAGCAAACACGGAGTGCAGATCAGGGGGCAGCCATGTGATTTACCTGCCTCAACATCTGGCAGTTTCAACCTTGGGCAGTTCTGCATTTTGATCATTCTATCTGGTTTTGCACATACCTGCAATACAGGACACGAGAGTACGAAGGAAAATACTGTGTCTAAATAAAATCTATGCCTCCTCACGCTTTCTTTCTTTTTTTTTTTTTTCCCCCACTCACTCAAAACACCAGGAAAAGCCCAGAATCCTTTTCGTGCCCCCTCCCACTATACACACACACAAACACATTCTCCAAACCTCGTAGCAGTTCACATCATAAGCTGCAGTCATTTCCTGAGCTTTTCTATTTTTTAAGGAAAAGAAACAAAAGCATCAAGATCAGCTGCTCTGAAACGATTCTCCTTTATCTAAAATTGTTCATATTGCACTACACCTCCAACTGCTGGTGTCAGGAAGGGTAATGATAGTCTGCCATGGCTTAATTTTCACATTTTCAGGATGTCAGGCCTTTCTTGAAGCAGCGATTGCTGCTGGCCTTTTAAGTGCAGAATAATCCCTTTTTCAGGGAAATTAAACTGCATTTCTTTTAAGAGGAAAGAAAACTGATACAATGATGTACAATAATCGAGAGCTTTGGCTTTCCACCAAGCATCTCACTTTCTCTTTTGTAAATAAATATTATTGTACTGTAAACAAATGGCAAACAGATCTTCCTCTGCTGTTCTTCATGAGATTTATTCTCCAGGCCCTTCACCAGCTTCATTGCCTCCTCTGCCCCCACTCCAGCACCTCGATGTCTCTCTGGTATTGAGGTTCCCAGAACTGGACACAATACTCCAGGTGTGGCCTCCCCAGTGCTGGGTACAGGGGGACAATCGCCTCCCTACTTCTATTTCTATTTCTCCCTATTTCTAATATTCTAATATTTCTAATAAGCCAGGATGCCATTGGCTTTCTTGGCCACCTGGGCACACTGCCGGCTCATAATTGATTTTTGTATGTGAAACATAACATTTTGTTTCCTCTGCAGGTGCTTAAAATGTTTTTATTGTGGTTGAGTCGCAAATGCCTGAGGTGGCACGGTGAGACCTGCTGTCAGAGGCTGGAGCTGTGTCTCTCCCTCAGGAACTGCAATTTGTGCACAAATTCTTGGATTCAAAAGAAAAAATTAGAGCCTACATTTGGTGTACTGTAACTTACACTCGCCTGGTCTGCTTGTTGGGGGCCAAAAGCCCGTGGCTGAGCGGATGTAGTGGAATCAAGAGTGTATTTTCTGTATGTGCAATAGCTGTTTTAGAGCCTTTCTCTGCTCTCCTCAACCTCGGCAGGACCATACGGCCTGTAGCTGGGTTTCCAGCATTTATAGACACAGGACGTCACAAATGGAATCATTTTGTCCACTTTAGGTAGCTCTGTCCAATTCTTGTTTCTGTTTTCTGTCCTTTACAGGAAGGATCAGAACGTGCTGTCACCTGTCAATTGCTGGAATCTCCTGCTCAATCAGGTGAAGCGGGAGAGCAGGGACCACACCACCCTCAGTGACATCTATCTCAACAACATCATCCCGCGCTTCGTCCAGGTCAGCGAGGATTCGGGGCGCCTGTTCAAGAAGGTAATGGAGTGCTGGAACACCTCTTTTTGTTTGTTTCTTTGTTCAGCCTTTCTGAAATGCAAAGTTTTAGCTATTGCTTCTGGCAAATTGATTTATTATCGACTGGGCCTAAGACATGCTGATTTATTTTTCCCCCTCTTTGTGTATAGCTGTGCTTGAACCTCTGACTTCTCTAGTTATTTTCTTGTTTAGATTTTTATGATTTTCCTGAAAGCGATTAGTTGAAATACATTTGTCTAAATTTAGGTCATGGGTGTTGGTTTTTTTTATTTTTTCTCTTCACCTGCTTGCAGTTTTGTCTGCATTTTGAAACGTTATTAAGTAATCAGAAACTCTCCAAATCTTCAACTCTGAAAATAATGAACAACTCTCCAAAGACAAATGTATATCTGCTGCAGAGGAGAAACTGCTGTTAAAAGGAAAAATAGGAAGAATTCCTCCTATGGCAGATAAGAGGATGTATTGTCCTTCTGGAAAGAAAGAAGCAGCAGCTCTGTCTCTTTTGTAGCCTTGTCCCTTTTCCCTCTCCTTGATTTCCACCTGGAAAAAAAGGTGGGACCGTGTGGGAGGGTATTTTCCTATGAGGAATCTACTCCTAATAAAAAAAGTCATGTGAGTAGTGTGTGACTTTAAAATTAAAATCTATTTAAGTGCAGTTGGCAGCGAGTGGAAGCCTCGTTGATGTTTCACTTTTGTCTTGAGGAAGAGCGTTCAGATATTTCTCGATGTCTCTATCGTGCTTCGACTGACAAAGTGAGTCTGTGATGCAGCCTGTTTGATGGCTGGAAAACGAGCTGTGCTCAATATTGTGTGTGATATTTCGTGTCAAGATGCACTTGAAGGAGCAGCATCTCGTCGTGTGTTACCTGGAGAACAGGATGTGCTTGCTCTTTTACAGCAGGTAGTTGTGTGTGGTGGCAACTGGTCCCTAAAGGAGAATGAAAATAAGTGCAAGCTCACTCTTGTGTTCCTTATCCTCTGCGAATCCCTCCAGGTTTTAATGGGTAGTAATGGAGTATGAAAAATATAAAATGGAGTATGAATGTTACCCTCGTTTCTCTTCTACTTCTTTTTTTGAGACATTGCCCAAGCAGAGAAGGAACCTTCTCTTTTTCAAGAGACCTTTTTGACCTTTTAAAACTTTCTGGTAATTACATTATGGTTGATTAGATACTTACATGGGATTATGGAATGGCAGTTACTCTTCAATTCCTCTAATCCTTCCAAAGGATAAGTAATCTCCCCACTGAATTTCAACAAGGGCTGTGCTTGAGGAAAGTGACTGAGAAAATGCCTCAGCAAAGAAGTACGTGGAAATTGATATTATCCCAGTTTGGCTGGAAATGAGTGTCTTAATTTTCAGCCCCTTGTATAAGCACAGCTTTTGCCCTGTTTTACTTCATTTTAGGCAGTAAGACTTGAATAAACATAAACAAATAACCAACCATAACAAAATACCCCTCCGGTTTCTTTCTCACAGATCAAGTGCAAACTCCATATTAATTTCTACAAACAAAAGGCACTTGTTACTTAATTCCAACTATTTGTTGTCTGACTGTTTGCCAGACACACCAAGCTGGCTGAAGGCCAGGCAGGTATTAGATTACTGTTCCACTTGTGCTGGGTGGTTAAAAACAAAAATTGCATCCTGTCTCATCTGGTGTCACATATCTGAATGAGGTAGCAGCTGATAAATAGAGAAATTGGGCTGAATTTGGATCTGCTGCTACCTGTGCTTTTCCACTGGAATCTCTCACCTTCCTGAGCTGCAAGAAGCAGCATGAATTGGCACAAAAGATGCTGTAGGCCTGAAAAACATACGTGCTGCGTGGTTAAAATACTGCAGATCAGCTTTACATTCTAGGGATTTCTTTTTAAAAAATGCTACCCATTTCTAAAAGCCCTGTGCAGCATGTGTGTAACACTCAGGGTATCCCAATATACAAACAAGCTGCAGAATATCTCTGCACCGTAAGCAGAGAAATGGTACCTTTGCCTGGGTGAAAAACCAGGGACAAGTGGATGAAGTCACTTACCCAGGGCTGCTCAGCAAGGCACTGGCAAAGCTGTGGTGCCTCTGATCAGTATCTCTACGTAGTGATGGAGAATCACTGAGTGGCTTAGGGAGGCATTTAGAAGTTGACTAAATTTTTGAGCCTCTAACCAGAAGTCAAAACCGCGCTATCCCAAAGGGAAATGAGTCCTATAGGAGAAAATCTTGAAGAATATTCTCCTCCCTCTCTTCTCCCTCTCCCCTCAGCTTCTCCCGTGCTTTTTTAAAACTTCTGAGACGTTCTTTCCCATTTTTTTTAACAGAGAACATAGTATGTGACAGCTCTGAAAACTAAGCACTTTTTATCAGTCTTGAAGCAGATGTGGTTTGTACAGAACCTACATGGAAAATAATGCTGCTGTGCCCTGCTCCACAATTCCTGTGAAGCTGGGGAAGGCAAATTGGGAGGTTCCAGTCAGGAACCAAATGTGAACGAGCTCTGGATGGGAGAGCTACAGCTCTCCAAATGTACAGAGCTTCTCTGTAGGTCTAATTAGCTGAGCTTCGTTAGGGAGATAACAGGCTGTGTGGCTTCGGAGACCGGAGTTTCCTGCCCTTCTCGTGCCGTGTGGTCATTCCAGCTCCTTCCCTTTCCTGCTCTAACGCATCCCTGTGCCCACACTGAAATGCCCTGCAGTTTGGTGAAACGCAGCTCTCAGGGCACCCGGGTTTGACTTAACACAGGAGCTTGGTTTTTCCTCTTTTCCAATGGAAATTGTAGCTGTTGGAATTGTGCTGCCAGTCTGTCTGCTGGTTTGGGAGCTCTCTGTCCTTGCCTCGTGCTACATGGTGGATCTGTGTTAAAAACAAGGACACTTTATTATTTGAAAGTCTGAGGAACATTATTTTTTACATTTTGCTTTGGAAAACACCTTCTAAAACAAGTTACACGTGTGTCAGGCTGCTTGCAGGCGCTCGAGTAGTTTACATTTAGGAACTACTCCCAGGGTTGCAAATAATGCTATGAAATATGGGGAGATCCTGGTTTGCTGAGGGCAGTGGAAATAAAATCCTGAGGCATGAGATCCTTTTCTTGGGCCATTTATAACTTAGGGCTTTCTCGAATCAGTGCTTTGTGTCCTGCTGGGACTGAGCAGGTGAGCGGGAAGGAGAGCGAGCGTGAAAAGGATGTACTTAAAATGCCTTTTGTTGCTGAATTCTCGAGCTGCTGTGTCTTGTCCTCTCTGAAGTGGGGAGCTTTCCCAGGATGAGAGCGATGGAAGCGCAGCCATAATCCAGCCTCAAGGCAGCCCAGGGCCTGGGCGGGCACAGTAAGGCCTGTGCTGGGCAGGAGATGCTGAGGGGAGCGGTGGGAGCTGGTCGTGCAGCCAAGGTGGGCAAACCAGGGGGGTCTGTGTCTGGCAGAGCATCTGTGGAGGTGTCAACGTGGGGTTTGGCTCTACAGCTGCTGGCTCTGCCTGAGGATTCTCCACCTCAGTCTCCTGTGTTTGCTCTCTTGGACCAGTTGCCCAAAGGGCTCGGAGCCCCGGCCCTGCTGTCGGGTTGTTTGGCTGGACGTGTCCTCTCGGTGTTGGGCAGCGGGGACAGGGAGGGGAGGTTGCCCAAAAGATCTCACTTTGAGAGCACAGTGTTCCTTTACACTATTACTGCATCAGTTCTGGTGTTTGTGGGGAGAAAACCCCGTAAGAAGGAATGAAGAAAACAAAACTGAGGATTTGGAATTTGCTTCCTGCTTTAATACCTTTGATCGTGGCAAAAACCAGTTTATCTGCTAGTACAGTGCACAGTGTTTGATCTGAAATGAAAAATCCACAATGAGTTGGTTAAAAGCCTTGCAGTAATCAAGGAAGAGGAATTATTAATTCTCTGAAGGGGTCTGTGCTGAAGATGACCTACTTTACAGCTGCAGTATGTCTCATTGCTGCATTGCTACCAGAATATGAAAAAAAATCTTAAAATACACCACATAGGGAAAAGCCGCACTCATGAAGGAAATACACTGGCCAAAAGGTTGGGTGTTTGTAAAAATATTGCTCCATAACAGAGTAAACATGTAAATTTACAAATGCCATAATGAAAACTGTCTCTGAGGTGCGGGGTTGGTATGTGCTGTCTCCATCCTCTCACCCTCATATCCTTACCCACTGCGTCTCCCACTGCTGTAGACGCCTTGGGAAATAGTAATGTTGAGTTCTTGAGGTTTTCCCAAAAGTTAAAGGACACAAAGGCCTGTTGTGAAATGATACTTTCTGGTTTCCCACCGGGGAAATGAATTCTCCCGATTTTTCCTACCTGCTTATTTTTAGAACAAGTGAAACGGGGGAAGAGAGTGGGAGTGAAATACTTTGTGTGGTGCTTTTATCTGCGTTAGTGGTACATCAGGGAGCAGAATTGCAGGACACGGCTTCCAATATTTCTCAGGACTCCACCACTTGCTGGTAGGTCTCACCGCCTTCTGTTCCATATGGGGCTCCATCAGCGAGGGCAAACGTAGCTGGGTTGCCAAGAATGAATGCTCTCAGCCATAAAATTGCTCGGGATTGGGGGTCTGAAGCCCAAGATTCAATAGGATCAGCACAGAAGTCTGAAAAAAAAAAAAAAAAGAGGGAGTGGGGGTTGTTTGGAAGCAGCTCTCTCAGCCCCGAGTATGGAGGCAGCAGCATGACGTGGTGTGGTGTAGGAAAGGCTTTTCAGAGCACACTATTCCGCTGTGCTAAGGAAAATTCCTTCTTACTGACATAGTGGTGAAACAAATCACCAGCGAAATGGTGGAGAAAACTAGATAATACAACTGCAATTTAAATATGACTGGCCAATGCATAATGGATCGTTAAACAGGGAACTCATGATCTACCACCCAAAATATGCATGTATATTGTATGACATAGATTGTGTTTTCCTGGCTTTTCTTTAAATTCTGGAGAGTTTGTAGCTTTAGACGTTGCCTTTACAGAATTCCTGTTCTGTAGGGTCATGTGGTAAGGGCTGAGCACTCTATCCATGAAACCAATTGAAAGCTGGTTGATCATTTAGATGAGAACATGAAGGTGGTAAGTCACGTTTGGTACCGGATGGAAATGAGTTAAAGGCAGGTCTGTTGAAAAAAAAGAAGAAAGAAGAAAACAACAACATCAAGAATCTACCTATAAAGAATTCTGAGCTTTAATGAGCAAATTCTATTTAAGTGGTAATGTATGATCTTGGCAAATTCTACTTACCAAGTCTTCTCTTTAACAAACTCTGTAAGTAGATGTTAACTAATGCATAGTTAGATGTTAACTGATGCTGTATTGTAACCTGGGTTAGGAATAAAAAGGATCTTCCACTTGTGCAAATTTCCTCACTGGTCTCAGCCAGAAGTCAATCCACTCTCCTCCCAGCGCCCACTGTTGATTCAAAAAGCATTAGACCATTTAATGTTTGTTTTCCCCTCTCTGTATTGAATTATTCCTTTTTAAAGCTGTAGAGAAGTGGTCTTGTTAGAGAGCGGTTTCCAGAATCAGCAGATTTGGGTTCAGTTCCAGCCCTCTCACTGGTTGACATCATTTTAGGCACCGTATTAGATAAAATCTCAGTTTGTTGTGTGTTCACCCACCAGTGGTTCCCGAGTGCTTCCTCGTTGTTGGTGAGTTTATTCAGAAAGCATCTCCTGAGCTTCACGCTATGTTTGTTTTGAAGCTGAACCATCTTTCTATCAGATTTGGAACCACGTTGCCGAGGCTGAAGATCCGGGGCATAAAATGTTGACAGCATTCCTTCGCTCTCATATTTATTATCCCCCCCAAATATTTTGAAGCTGAAGTCGTTAATGTTTGGTGGAATGCGGAACAGCCTGGCGAGGGCTGCAGTAGATCCCAAAAACATCTTGATTAAATTAGAGGGAGGTGGAGGGGAGGAGGGCTGGAACAAAGAGGCCGTTGAGAAGCTGGGAATTTATGTTCCAGCGAGGGGTGGCAGCAACCTACGGCTCCACACATGGGGCATGTGTACCCTCTTGTCACAAAGAGGGGGGTGTGAGTGTGAGTGTGTGTGTGTGTGCACACTTAGGGCAGCTTCTGCTTTCATGGTTTGGGCTGAAGAAAAAGCTTGAAAATGGCAGCTTGCAAGAAAAATACTGAGCTTGCAAGCGAGCACCCCTGGGCACTCACTCTCGTGTCACCTTCCTGGAATAACTTTCTTGTTCTCTTGGGAGGTGCTGCTGGTTTCCCCGATTTGCAGAGGGAGGGAGGGCTGTGCTTCTGGTGGCCGCCCAGGTGAGGGGGTGCTGGCACCCCCCGTCCCCCCCCACCGTGGCTCCCGCGCTCTCCCGGCTTCCCGGAGCATTAGTGGTGTGTATCAAACTAGATAATCTCCCAGAGCAAGAGGAAAAGTGTTTAGCCCTGGTGGGATAAGAAACGGAGGGGGTTTGTGGCGACACCCCCTCCCCACATGCAAACACAGTTGATTATTGAGCCAATTAGATGAGATTTTATTGCACAAGCCCTTCCTCAGGCTTGTTAAGCAGTTGCAGGTACAGCCAGGAATAGGTAACAATAAAGCTTATCAGATTAGCTTTTGCTTTTATTTATTGCTTTTTCCTGGGAGATTGTTTACAAAACTAACCATTCTAAATCCTGTCAGTCTTTGAAAAACATAATATAGAATTTGATCTTGAAATGGAAATTGATACGTGGAGACATTTCCAGCTTCAGGGACTGTTGTTCTTTTGCCTTGGTGTGCGTTTTATTCTCAATTCCATGCCAAGTTCTTGCAATCTCTTATGCCTGTACAGCAATGGTTGGTATCAGCAGCCTTTAATCTGGGTCCTCTTTGAACTCTTTTGGTCCTCAGAAAAGTTCTCGTTGTGCCTCAGGTCCACCAGCCTCTACAGCACTTGAGCAACAACTTTTTTGCTGATGTCCAAGGCTTGTTGGACTTCTGACTTTCCCAAGGTAACCGTTCTGCATCCTCCCAGGTATTTTCATTTATCAGGGTCAACAAGCTCAGCTTTTTTTCTTCCAAACCTTATTATTTTGGTGGAATCAGTTTGGGGAGCAGCATTAATTTAACAGTGTTCATTGCACAGCTCTTGTTTTTGTGTCACCTGTGATCTCTCTTACCTTCATCTCCACGTAAGGGTGTTTCCAGCCCAACAATCTGGCAGGTTCTTTCTCGAGAGCTCATTTGGAAGCACAGAGCGTTTTGTGATTTGACAATTTGGCGCTTACGCTTCTCCTTTTCTTCTTCAACCTGAATATGCATTAAAATATTCATTTTAATCTATTTCGCATAATTGATGCTTCAGCAGTTTGTCCAGCGAATGAGCAATTTTATGCAAGAAATAAGCAAATGGGCTGAATCGAGGCGGGTGAAGGGCAGACGATTGGTCTGGTCCAGGCAGTTTATCGGCGCAGTGAAGCGTGTTGCGGAAAAGCTCCTTGTGTGTGAAAAGTTCAGTGCTCGGGGCAGTTAAAGCAGACCCAGCCAGTCACTTCCATTTATCATCTCTGGCGTTGAGAAAAAAGGCAGTCATAAAGTCTCTGCGACCCGTCTCCCTCCCGTGAGGAGCAGCTCCAGCGTTTTCTTCTGCTTCTGGAGATGGAAAAACCGTAGGTCTCGTTTCTGCAAACTCTCCTGGAGATTGGGAATCACCAACTTTTTTCCCTCCTTTGAGTTAAAGACTCCTCAGAAAAAGCAGGATGCTCCCCTTTGTCAGCATTTGTGTCAGACACTGGTTTTTCCAGTAGCACCTCTGGCCTCCTGGGGAGCAGGTTTGGGAACAGGGACTGGAGCATGTGGAAATGCCGAGGACCCGACCTGAGACGGTTCTGCTTGTGCGTCCCCTCGCACCACCCTCATGGTCTGAGTGGGTCACAGAGCCATATATGGGCCATAATAAAACATGTAGCATCTCAGAGACACAGTAAACTCAGCACTGCTGAACTGGATGGTAGTCAAAAAAAGATAACTTAAATTACATAGTCTTTCTTCTTTTGCTTTTTTATTTATCAGTATGTTTTGGTGTTTTTTTTCCTCTTGGCTTAACGCTATTTGACTTCTTAGGCAGAAATGATGGATTAAGTGTGGATTTGTCTCTATCTCTTTCTTTTCCTGAAATTTGTAGGCGTAAATAGTCTTGAACCTATCAAATTTCTTGACCCAGTAGATATTATATATTTCTAAGGTGCAGAGCAGGAAGGTTCAATCGGGCAGATGCTGCCTTAAGAGGTAGTGACTGAGTAAAATGTATATAAACAGAATAAAGTTGTTCTTGTTTCATGTAGCAGTAGAAGCATTTGTGCTTTCTAATTAGTGGGGAAAATGTGGAGAAAACATAGTTATTAGATTATGAGTGTTTAGACCCACCTGCTTTTTTGTGAATAGAAATGTTACTGTAGAGACATGAGACATCTGCTCTCTTCTTCAACTTCTCCAATTACTCACCTGCATGTCTTTTATTAATAAAACCCTTGCATTCTCTGGAATTTGCCCTGCCTCCATACTGTAAATGCATATGTAACATTTCAGTTTATTGATATTGTTTGTGCAGTTTGACCATAAGTGGCTCTGGGCTGGGCAGTCACTGGATTGGATTTATAGCCTAAATAGTGCTGCTTAATTGAGCCGAAATTATTTGTGGCTGGGGAGCATGCTCACTTCCTCCGCCTTCTTGCCGTCTTCCCCAATTAACTTTCATTTCTCTGTTTTGTTGCAGAGCAAGGAAGTGGGATTGCAGCTCCAGGAAGACTTGATGAAGGTCTTGAATGAACTCTACACGGTAAATCAAACTGAGTTCTTGGCGTCTTTTCAGGCAGAAGGAAGAAGTTTGCCTTCTCCCGGGCTGCTGTTCCCAGCACAGACTGAGCCTCAGGACTGATAAATGTCTGCAGTCTTTGCAGCTTGAGGCAGCTTGTGTTTGCCAGTCTGTAGAGTACCATAAATCTCACTTTTTCACTCGATTCTTGTATTGCTTCAGCTCTGTAAGTGCTGGCTCCGCGTCTCAAAGACCTCACCTTAATGCACACCCACTACCAGCTCCAGTGTTGGTTTTAAAAGAGTAAGAGATATTAGAATTATTTCCAAATAGGCTAAAAATCCTCTGCCCGTGGTTTTGTGTGGTCTGGGTGTACAAAAGGCAGTGCACAGCTTCAGCAGGGACACACTCCGTTTATTTGTTCCTCAGTTCTTTCAGCAAAACAGCTCCCTTCAGAGCAATACTCTTCCATCTGCGCTTTTTGCTTCACAGTTTATCCATTGGAAGCACCAAGGAAGAGGCACTGCCTTGGGAAGGAGAAGGAATGTGTTCATAAAAGTTCATGTGCTGCTTGGGGACTTTTCTTCTCACTTAGATGAATGGAAAAGTCTGTTGTTTGATTAGATTTTTGCTTTCTCCAGCTGTTACTGAGCCAGTTCTCTTTTAAAAGCAGAACCTACACACGGTTTTGTTGCTCATAATGTCTTCTTTTGTCCTTCCTTTATGACACGTTGGGTCGTTACACTGAGGTACATGGCTTTTTTCTTTGTTCTTTCAAAAGATGATCCAGTGATGTTTCCCAAGACATGGGATATCAGCCCTGTGATGGAATTTGGTATTAATATTAATGTTAGATTATATTAATCTTGGGGGTGGGGGGTGGGGCGCAAGGGTGGAGTGTCCCCCTGAAATTTCCCATATCAACAAAATGTATAGAAGGGAATTGTTTCATTAGAGCATCAAGGCCAGATATTCAGATTTCCTAATCTTTTAGGAAAAGGGGGAGCTCTCAGGAGCAGGAAGACTGAGCCCATGGTCACCCCGGGGCCAGAGGTGGGGTGGGCAGAGATGGCGGCTGCCGCCGTGGCACCGTCAGCAGGAGAAAACCATTACAATTATGATTTCTATTTCTGCTTCTCTTGCTTTCTGCCGGTTCCACTTTCAGTGACAGAGGAAAAGAAACTACTTTGCATCTATTATTATAAATGCCTACTTGATAGTCTAAGCATATGCAGGAGCTGAAAGTGTGTGTGTAAATTATTCAGAAAGTCTCTCTTTAAGACTGGCTGCGTTCACATTCTCTTTCATGTTTAAATACAGCGTCTCTTTGTATCTGAGAACCTGTGCTGATCGCAGCACAAAGAGAGAGCATGCGTCCTACTTACGTAAAATTATGCTGTGGTTCAAACTAAGGTGAAAGAGGTGTAAATAAATCAAATGGTTTGCAAGTGGGGTCTTTATTTAAATGCTGGAACAGCACTATTGGGGTGTCTTTATGCAACTGTGGATTTTTTGCCCCCGTATCAAAATTGTATCACAATAATGTTTGCTTTGGTATGTGAATTGAACTGCTTTGCATTTGTGGATTTAAGAAAGCTAGTTTATATATTATTTCCTTTGGGTTTTTGGTTCTGCTTTCATAACACAAGATTTGAATATCCTGTGGAATAAATAAGGGGGTTTTGTGACTTTGGGGGATGTTTATCTATACTTACTTATAAAAAAATGGGCTACAGTAAAAGTTGTCCATAAAGTACAGGGTCCAGGTCTCCCTGAGCAACAGAACCATGCTCATTTATTAATGTTTTTATTACATAAGGTGAACAGAAGTACTTTTTACTTATCAAATTTGATTTAAACAAATCAGACCTGAGCTGTTTGTGCAGGCTTTGTGTTCAGACTGTTGATTTGCTTACAGTTCCTCGAGAACTTGGGATGTTTAAAGGACTGATTCATCCAGATGAGAGACTGATAGGCATCCCTCCTGAAACCTTACCTGCTGATGAAAAGCTCTCATTTTCCAATGTTGGCATATAATTTTCTTTGAATAGTAAGGAGGCTGGATTTAGTCTGTGTCTTCTTTTGGTTTTTATGACTCCTTTATTGGATTGTACAAGAAGGCACATGCCAGAGTTGAACAAAGAAGCAGCTGCAAAATAATCCACTTTGATTTTAGCTTTGTTTTGAGCCACACTTTCCTTCCTGCATCTTCTGTCCTGCTTTTGAGATGGGAAATTTCCCAGAGCATTTTGCTGGTTTAGCTATTTCTAACTTGCATCCAGGTCTGACTTGCTGGTCACTGTCCAAATGCCCTTGCTTAGTTAGTACAATATCTTGCATTGAATATAAGCATGATGAACAGCTGTTATGAAATAATTATGTTAAAGAAACTTACAGTTTTGGGGAGTGCATTAGGCAAATTGAAAAAAAAACGTTGCAGAGTGTGACTTATTTCTTGGGTTCTTTTCCTCTCGCGTATCCTTTGAGCTTTCCATCTACGTGTCACTTTTCTCCCCAAGACTTGGTCATGCAGATAACATAAAGCAGAACGTCTGCATGCCTCGTTGCTTGGTGAGGGAAGCCCATTTCTTCCTCATCAAATTGAACTGTGGAGCTCTCTGACCCTTGCATTTCTTTTTCTGCAGGTCATGAAAACCTACCACATGTACAACGCCGACAGCATCAGTGCTCAGAGCAAACTGAAGGAAGCAGAGAAGCAGGAAGAAAAGCAGATTGGGAAGTCAGTGAAGCAAGAGGACAAGCAGACGCCACGTTCCCCCGACTCAACATCCAACGTAAAGTTTGAAGAAAAACATGTTCGACGAAGCTCTGTCAAAAAAATAGAGAAAATGAAGGAGAAGGTACTTTCCTGGCGTCGTTTCTGCTCATGTAGAGTGCTTGGAGGGGACCTTTGTTCAGCACAGGAGCTACTGAGGTCCCTCCTTTGTGACATTCAAATGCAAGTCTCGGTTTTTGCACAACTTGTAAACACTGATTTGGGAAAGGCAGAAGCTGGCACCAGGTTTCCTTTAGGACAGGTTTGCATTTTGTATTCTCCCAGGACACACATACATGGCACAGAGAGCTAAAGCGAGGGCAGAATTTGAAAGTAACAACTGCCTTCTTTGAAGTCATGGTTAACATCTTTTTTTTTTCTTGTACAGTACAAGGTTTTTATTTACCATTTCATGTCAGGTTAAGGTCTGGCCAGTGGGAGACACACGATCCCAGCCTGGCTTCTCAGGCAGAACCAGTTGCCTCAGCAATCAGTCGATCAGATAAATAGTTCAGTGCTAAGATTCAAGCCAGTAGAAGGTGAAGAGCTATTTTTGGATTAATTGAAGCTCTGAAAGGACCGAGTTTAGGCCTAATTTCTGCTGGAAGAGGTGGAGTGCTTGTGGCAGCCCTCAGACCTGTGGGCTTCGAGCAGCCGCACCGGTAGCGCTGGAGCTGGGCCATAACCTCAGAAACCCACCTTCTTCCTTCATTCTTCCCTTAATCTTCCCCAACCCGCAGCCTGTTTTCAGACAAGCCTTTAAATGCAAAACTGTCTAGTATAGTATTGCTTAAAAACATCTAAATGATTAATCTAAACTTTAAGTCTTTGAGTCTTGATTAAACTGGAGCCCCAATGACGAAAAGCTGTGGCCGCAGGGGAAGGTTTGGCCAGTACACGGTGGGGTTACTGGGAATGTTCCTGCTTCTGCTGCACCTCTTTTTAAAACCTATTCTGGTTTTGGTTTCTCTTGTAGCGCCAAGCGAAGTACACAGAAAACAGGCTGAAGGCTATTAAGGCAAGAAACGAGTATCTGCTGGCTCTGGAAGCCACCAACGCGTCTGTGTTCAAGTATTACATTCACGACCTGTCTGATCTCATTGATGTAAGTGCTGCTGCTCGGGTGCCTGCAGGGACTGTCCCTGCCATTAACCCTCTCCTGCTTCACCATCATGTACCTGGCCACCTCTGTGCAGCTCTGGAGTGATGGGCTTGGGTGGGCAGCTTAGAGAGTAACACCAGGCCTGATAATTGCTCATTAAGCTGTTAAGGGAGCTTTTCTGAGATGGTTTATTGGGAGTCTGTTCACAGATAAAAGCTCACACAAGAAATCTGTCGGTGAAACGTGCAGAAGCAGGAGTTGCTTAGTTAAAGCGAAACTCTGTAGCAGCATCACACTGTAGCTTGACACTTTCTATTTACTATTTTAAGCAAACCTTCAAGATGATAACTCAGAAGCACACTTAAAAAAAGAAGAATGTTAACTGTAGAAGAGTAGAGTTGGTAAAAGAGCTGAGGGCAAAACCATTCTCTAAAGCCGCCTTTAACCTGTTTTGAAAAATTCCGTGTGTTTCAAGGTTAATGCTTTTCTAGCATATTTCACAAGAGGGATGAACCTCGCTGCTTTTTAGACTTTCCATTCTCTGATACCCCGATCCACCAGCTCCACAGCAACTTGATGTGCCCCTGGGACTGCAGAGCCCTTCCAGTCCAGTTCTGAAAGGTGTCAGGGGGGTGTCCACAGCACCTCCACTGCTGCTGCCCCTCTGTCTGCACGAAGAGATGAAGAAATAAACTAGTTACAGAAACCAGCCCCCCTTTCCTCAAATCTCTCCTCTTTGAAAGCTCAGAGAAGCCAGGAATCCTGAGATTTTTCACAAACAGGTAACTACCCTCCTCATCCTGCAGAGCTTGGGTGCCACGGGCTCCGAACGCCTCGTGAGGGGGTCACTGGCTGCTGCTGGGTCTCACCCCACCGGCCAAGGACAACCCGCTGCCGCCGCAATTAGAGACACTCAGCAGCAAAGCCTGAAGGGAAATTCCTTTGTAAGAGCAGGGAGTAATGAACAGAAGTGTCTCTAGACACCGGCAATAAAGAGCACTCAGATCGCTATTAATTAGTCAGCTATTATAATACCTAACAGCATATATAATGCATTTATTCAGCTGATCATAAAATCCCATGAAGTGCACTTCTGCTAGGTATTTATTTAAACCTGTCCTTTGGAGGTCAGGATTGTCAGAACTAGATGGTTTTGAAAAATACTGTTATTTCAAAACGTCACACTTTATAAAATTGCTGTGCTGAAGAGGCACGTTTCGTTCCATCCTGCTGCCTCTTTGGGAGACCTTTTTTGGTTATTAACATCTGCTCACCTTGAATTGTGCCTTCTTGTATTTTTAACAAATGGTAACTTAATTTTTATATTGAAACATACGAGGTAGAGATTAACAGACATCAGCATGATTTAATTTTCTTTTTTTTTTGTTTTTTAAATCCTACCTGTAAGTCATCCCTCAGATGCTGCAGATGTGCTCGGTTCAGTTCTGAACTCACAGAACTTCAGTTCTTAGTGCAATTTCATGAGCCATATACAGTAAAGAATCCATTTGGGTTTCACAAACCCCTAGCAATTTTTAGTCCTGGACTGGAGATGTTTTAAGTCATACACAGACAAATACAGGTTGGGTCTCAAGCTGGGAGGGACCTGCTCCTCTCGGTGTCCCTGGGCCACCGGGGATCGTGGGGCTGGAGAAGAAGCCAATTTTTCTGCAGTTCCAGGGTTTGTCACTGCTCCTGGAGAGGAGCCACCCTGAGTCTGGGTGAGTCCCTGCCCACGTTACCCGCCTGGTGGGCCTCAAAGCGTTCCAGTTAACACTCCTTTGCAAGTTCTCATAATCTTGAAAAGAAAAGTATTATCTGCTCTGTTTTCAGAAGGCATGGAAAAATGTGGGACTTGCCTGGGAGCACAGGAGATGGAATTCAGTTATCTCATTGTTAAGACGCAGGGAATATAGATTTACTAATGCCTTTGATCTGAAGGATCGAAAATTAACAATTATAACCAGTGATGGTTATCTGAAGCATCTGACTTTTAAATAAAAATGTGATTTTTTTTTTTTAAGCCAGTCTTAATTCTTTTCCTTGATCTAATCTTTTGATGATACTGAATATTTTGAAATACAATATAAAGGCAATCTTCAAAGTTACTCACAAGTAGATTGTGTTGGGCCAAATAGCATTAAACTTGTCATGTTTGTACAGCACATTGTGTTTCCCCTCCGATGTGTGTGGAAGGATAACAGGGAGTTAATTCTTCATCGTGAGCTGAGAGCAATAAATTGCTCCTGACAGAGCCCAGTAGTTTTGAATTTCCTGACTTGGGGGACCGAGGCAGCTCTTTGATGCTAATGAAATATTACAGTAATGGGGAAGTTTGTATTAACTCATATTTATGAAAGCATCACTAGGACAAAATTTAAGAAAAGATAAAGCGTGTGAGTCCTGAAGCTTAAACTTTACTCTTCCAGAAATAGGTGTGTTATTGCTGTTTACTCCAGGATCTCATTTGTTCCCTTCCAAATGTAAATCGCATTTTAAAACAGAGGGCTCTTTCTCCTTGAATCTTCTATTTTGGGCCTCTTTGAAGACCGCTAACTGGCAAAGGGTTAATCAGCTGTCATGTTGGGAAGTGAATTTGAATGAGTGATCATTAAATTCTTATAAAAAATTGATTTCCTTGGAGAGCGATTCCATCAAACATTTATATAACCCAGAAAAAGGATGGCAAGGCTGATACATTTATAAATACGGCGTGCTGGACTTTTAAAAATGTTATGAAGTGGGGGAGTGGGCTGAGAAAATGTTTTGTCACTGGCTCCAGCAACATAAAGCTAAAAAACTTCTCTGGCTTAAGGTGCTCCTGCTGCTGAGCGAGGTGGGGTGTGAGGGCACTGAGTCCCATTTGACTCCCCCCATCCCACCACCTGTACCAGGGGGAGTGCAGGGGGGGAAACAGTGGTGGCCCTGGGTGGCTCTATAGCCCTCTGGCCACAGGAGGAAGGGATAAGGAGCTCCTGTTAAATCTGTGCTGGTCTCTTGGCCCAATTTGGACGATCTTTCCCCAAGTGGCATCGTCACGCTCTCGCAGAAGAGCAGCAGCTCTGAGCGGCTGCCGATCCAAGGCTGCCTCTGCACGTGCAAATTCTCAATCAAGCCTCTTTTGTGGGGGTTTTTTGGCTAGTTTTTGTTCTTCCTGATTGAATGTTATCATCCTTTAGTTCTCTGCCTCCAGCCTAACCAGCAACTGCAGCTCTTTTTCACAAGATTCCCCACCTGCCACAGCTTGTTGGCACAGGAGCCCAGCATCTCAGCAGCACTTGGCGACAGAAATTCTCTGAAAGAGGGGAATGGTCCAGTAGTTGCTCTCTCTTCTCTCTCCCCCCATCCCTTCTTCCCTGCCCCCTCCCTTTTTTCTTTGCGTTTGCACACAATGACAGTGATGAGAGTCAAATGATGGGCTTGGAGGAGATTTGATGGGAATTTTGCTTACGGAGCAGCGCAGCAATCGAGCCAGATGGGCTCTTTCTTTCTGGAGATCCTCCTCGCGAATGTGATCTTGCTTGTAATTCCAAGAAGGTGGGCTCCTTTCTCACTCACTTTAGTAGACGTCTGAAAAATTCAGGCTGTTTCTGATCAGCTAATGAAAAGCGCCTTTCTCCCTTCTGAAACACGAAGACTTGGCTGCCTAGCCCTGGTGGGGATGAAGCTGCTTGATTGTCTTCCAGTGACATCACCCTGGTGGCAGCGAGAGCCAGGAAATTCTTCACCACCACCACTACTTTCGGCTTGAAAGTTTTTTTGCTCTTCTGTTTCACCCCAGCAGTGAAGTCATCCCAACTGATTGCCTCTCGCTCCTTGGATGACCCTGTTCTTTATCCCTGGGATGTTCAGGTCATGTTCTTGCCTCCCGAAGTGCATTGAATTAAGCAGTTTCCTCTATCTTGGGAGGAATAATTTAGATGCAGATTAACCTTTGCAGATGATCTAAATTCTGTGTCTCGTTTCTCTGGGTAATACTTTAGTGCTTTGTTTTCCTCTTTGAATCATTTTATTTAAGGATTTTGGAGTGTTTTCCGTGGGAATCAGTGCCCCTGAAAGTGAGGTTAGAATCTAAAGAAATCCCCCAAATGTAGCCACTTCTAGGTTACTTTTTGGGTTTTTTAACAGCATGAAATGGACTCTTTGGTACTTCATGAGAACTCCCCAAAATGTTCTAATAGTTTGGGCTGTGCTTGTATGGGAGACGAATTATAATATGATGCTGAAGTTTGTATAGGATTAGAGGTTGAGAATTCTGTTTAGGGGCAGCTGAGGAGCCCTGGTCAAGATGCTTCCATGATCAGAGAGAGTGAGACTGCTCTGGTACCCAGAAGGTGATAAAATACCCACGACTTTTTATCCATTTACATAACTTCTGGCTTTGGAAAGATTTTAATTTCCATTACAGAATTTCTTCGCTTATTCATATGGAATTGTGTGTCTTTTTCCAGCAGTGTTGTGACCTGGGGTACCACGCCAGCCTCAACAGAGCCCTCAGGACGTTCCTGTCTGCGGAGCTAAACCTGGAGCAGTCGAAGCACGAGGGGCTGGACGCCATCGAGAACGCTGTGGAGAACCTGGATGCCAACAGTGATAAGCAGCGCCTGATGGAGATGTACAACAACGTCTTCTGTCCGCCCATGAAGTTCGAGTTTCAGCCACACATGGGTGATATGGTCAGTTTGTTTTCCTCCTCTTCCACACCCACTAAAAGGCCACCCCTTGGGCTCTGTTTTGGGGAGGTAGGAGGGAGCCTGGGGAAAGGGAGCTGATTTGAAGATTAAGCAGAGGCTCATGGCACCGATGTCTGAACACGACTGACTCTCACTTTTTGACTATCAAAGCTACTGAAGATGAAAATGCTTAATTAGGTATAATACCAAATGTAGATAGGAAACACCGTTTTAATCTCTCCTTTGAACCACAGTTAACCTCTGTGCCCTGAGACAGACTCAGAAGTTAGGTTTTTGAAGGGGCAACAAGATAAGAGACTTAAATGCTGTCTTTTTGAGGTATTTGAGTGTGTAATCGTAGGGCACAAATGGTTTATAGTGGTACTTTCTGCATCTCCATTGTGAGACAAGGCAGTCAGAGGATTTTGATTTTGGCAGTGAAAACCTCTCTCTTTATAGGTTTATCAAGATGTGGTTTCCCATCTGGGAACTGTTTAAAGTCACACAAGCTGAAACTGGTTCACAAATCTAAATGGGAACACATGTGCAGTGTAGTAATTTAGGTCAATTGGTTGGATTTCTAGATCTCCCCCTGAACAGCAAGGAAAGACTGGAAGGATGGTCTCTTGCAGCCAGGCTCTTCTTACAGACATTGCTTAAGGCTTCCCTTTGTCTCTTCCCTCTTTAGTGAAACCCTCAGACTGCAAATGACCTCTCTCGTTTTTTCTAAGCTCTGGTAGCGTTCTGTAAGATCGTGGCAAGAAAAAGAATTACCTGCAGCCTGTCATTCAGTTCCCAGCTCCCACTCCCTGAATCATTTATCTTGGTCCTTCTCAAGGCCGAGCGAGGGTTCATAAACACAGGCTGATGGTCTTGTAGCAATGGTCCTGCACGTGCCAGCTTGAATATATGATGGTGTGTGTGCATGAGAACACTCCAATTCCAGTTTCTGTCTTTAAACAATAGCCTTAAGCAATGAGAGCAATGTTCCTTTAAAAAAAACCCCAAAAACCAAAACATAAAACCCGAATACCGAACTAAAAGAAAAGCTGCTTCATGCTGTGAAATCAGACTAATTCGTGACAGACAGGGAAGCCCACTGTTCTGGCACATCCCAAACCTGTTCTTTTTGATTTCAGTGCATTCATGACATTGTGACTCCTACCTGCTGCTGTAGTGTACAGGTAGTTGAGCTGAGCAGGGGGAGCCACTCCGACCCCCTGGGTGCCTGGATAATACATTGATCCAAGTTCTTCTTGATCTGTGAACAAACACACTCACTTCTCCTTGAGGTTTTAGGGTGGGATTTAGCCTAATACCTGTGATAGAGGACCTTCAGACTTTCAAAACCCATGACAAGCTGATGTTACTGAAAGTAGCTGCTTTTTTTCTAGTTCTTCTTTGATGTTCATGTTCTCTCTCTCCCATTTCTCAGCACAGTCGGGGAGTGAACTGCAGTTTCATAGAACACAGGCCTTTTCCACGGCTTGAAATCCAGGGCTGCAAAGATGTAAAATGAAACCCTTGGGAGGATGTTTGTTTATAATGATATAATGAACTATTTGTGGTGTTCTTGATCATGTGGGGGGTCTCCTAACCCTCTGAAAATGGTGCTGTTTCTCTTCCAGGAGTCTCAGCTCTGTGCCCAACAGCCGGTCCAGAGTGAGTTAGTGCAGAGGTGCCAGCAGCTGCAGTCCCGGTTATCCACACTTAAGATTGAAAACGAAGAGGTGAGCTAAACAACCCAAAGAACAACACTTTTACTACTTCCAGCTATTTTCTGCAGTCCTCTTTTATGAAGGCTTGGGGGAAAATTCAAGAATAAGGCAGCTGAGGCTGGCAGAACTGGGTGCACGGAGAGCATCTTCAAAATACCCCCATATGTCTCTTTTCCCATCCTTAAGCTGATAGGACTGGCTATGTTGCAAAAGCTGTATTTGAATAGCTAATAGGAAAAGAGCAGTTTAATGTTTGGAAGTGAAGACAGTGAATTTCTAGAACTTAAGGTAAGAGCTAATTTTTTTTTAATTGGCCAGCTAAGAGGAGAAGGTTAGATCAATGGCATTCGTTTGGGAATGGGTCAAAATACTTAATCTGCATCTCTGTGTTCAAGCATTTTTAAATCCTTTTTGGGCAAAATTTGCAACTCCTTTATGTCTAAGTAGTTGATTCTGGCCTTCAGTGAAAATTGACAGTGCCACAGTCCTATCTTTGATGCCCAGTAGGTGTAGTTACAGGAGATGATTATAAGACCTTTGTTCCTGCAGTCTTTGCTTTGGGGGTATATTTCCTTACATCTCCTCATCCCAGCCTGTAAGATTTCAGGTGTTTTCCCCCCCTGGCAGGTTCTGTGTGCTGCCAGCCCTTTGCTTACATGGACTGGGCTGGTAATGAGCAAAACACGGGATGTGAAACCAGTAATATCTGTTTATTAGTAACACACTCCAGGGGACGTAACACCTCTCTCTTTTCCTTACAATATGCTACCTTCAGTTTTTAAGTACTCTCCTTCTCGCTGGCCAGGTGAAGAAGACTATGGAAGCTACTCTCCAGACAATCCAGGACATAGTGACGATAGAGGACTTTGATGTCTCCGACTGCTTTCAGTACAGCAACTCCATGGAGTCTGTCAAATCCACTGTCTCAGAAACGTTCATGAGCAAACCCAGCATCGCCAAGAGACGGGCCAACCAGCAGGAGACAGAGCAGTTCTATTTCACAGTAAGGAGTTAATTTTCAGTACGAGCACATACGATGTATTTGGAATTATACTCACAAGAGAATGCAAGATGAGGCTATCATCTTACAAAAATGCTTCTGCAATTGATTTTGGACAGGCAGAGTAAGCATATTAGCTTTTAAAAACGGGTACTTTGCATTCTTTACAAATATATTGGGATACCTTTGTTGATGCAAACTTAGTCTGTGGATAAATTGTGTAAAATTTGATTTCTTCTGCATCTAAAAAGGAATTGTCTGAGAAGAAAACTTAATAGCTTGTAAATATCAATTTTCAAAAACAGTGCAGACTAAGAGAATGTTTAGCTCTTCGATTTCTTGTTATTATCATCTTGCAATTTCAGCTCACATAAGCTTTTAATTGTGTCAATGCGTTTTTACAAGATGCTAAGAGCTTTTTGTATTGAATTTCATACCAGACTGTATGTTTTTTTTCCTAAATTAGATTTATGTTAAGCTGTTGGATCCACTTCCATTTGAAAAACATTTTAAAATAGCATACGAAAAGCACACCTCTTATCCCAGTTACTTTGCATTCCTTTGGGCATCTTTTGCTCTATGTACTGCCCTTTACATTCTTCTTCCAAGAATGGGGTTGCTGATTAAAAGTCTGAAGTTTCTGTGGAAATTACACCAGCTGGCAGGATGGGTTCTGGCAGGCTTTGACTTAGGAAAAATTAAAAAGCCTTTGTAGAAGGTGAAACTGGCTGTTGAGAAAAGTGGGTGGAGAAACCCATTCAATTGAGAAAGGCTTGACCACCCTGCCCAGGATTATGAGACTGGAAAAGTGATTTTTTTTTAAATTGAACTCTTAAGCATCCTCTAGAGAGGGACTATTTTGAGTTCAAATAGGAGACTGGACCCAGGACTTTGTTTGCTATTTTTCTGTTTCATGGTGTTGGCGTCCTGCTGCAGAGCAGTGAGGTCCTGGTGAGGTGTGATCTGTCACCTCCTGCCCAGCAGGGGTGAAATAACTGCTACAGAACCGGGCCCTTACACACAGACCCTCTTTGACCAGCCTAATGAGATGCTCGATTGATCTACTATCGACCAGACCCGTAAATATCTTTATAAGGATTTCAAGCTTTGAATCTGTAAGTAGCAGGGATTTTCAGTGTAGGAGAAGGTGCTCAGATGATGATGGAGTGAGGACAGAGCTGAGCAGCAACATGGGCGAGGCGTTCTTTGTGTAGGGGGAAAATACAGTGCAGAGCAGAGATTTAAATCCCTTCCTACCTTTAAGAGGTGCTAAATGCTGAGGGGTATGAACTGAAAGAAAAACACTGATTGGAAAGAGTATTCTGTGTTACTGTATAGCTCAAGTTGGAAATTCCACACGCTGCAGAGCTCGTAGGTAACTACAGGGATGCCACCATGGGAATTTAATTGAAGGAGCAGTGACTGTCACATCTCTGTGCTGATAGAAGCTGCATTTCCACTGGAGGCGTGTCATTATGCACAGGTGCCACGATGCCTCTGTTTTTAGGGCTTTGAAGGAAGATTTGTGTTCCAAACAGAAGCTTAAGCTTCCCCGTGTCAGTGAAGCCCCCGTGTCAGCAGGGCTGAGGACTGAGTTGGCGGCGAGGGAGCAGCAGAGTGAGTTGAGGGAGCTGGGATGTGGGGCAGGGGCTGGGTACCGCTGCTGCCATGGCTCCACTCCTGCTGGAGGATGCTGTCAGTGCCAGGACCACACACCCTCTGACCCCTGGCACCTGAGAAGCAAAAAGGAGAATTTGAGCAATTGGAATCTCTTTACCTCGAAAACAGGATAAATTTAGCTCTCAGTCAAAATGTTATTTTTTTTTTTCCTCTGGAAAGATTCAAACCTGCTCCAGCGCTCGTTCTGTGAAGGGCTTAAAAAATTAATGTAAATTTATTATTAGCAAGCCCCTAAGAGATGGGTAAGTGTGACATAAAGTTCCCCTGCTAATCAGTCCTGTGGAGATGCTGTGCTGGTTGTGTCAATGTGCCTCTGTTCCCACATCCCAGTGCCAGGGAGCAGGGACCTGCTTCACCCCTTCTTCACTCCAGTGCCTGGTTTGAAGTCATTCTTGGGGGGATGGAAGGAAGGAGGGAGGAAAACTGCTGAGCTTTGCAGATTGGAGGCAGTTAAGGATGTGGAACAGTGACAGAAACTGCTTTTCTTTATAGCCTCAAAAACATAAAATCTCCTTTCCCACAAGGCAGGCAGGTGTGGCCTAAGTCACGTAGGGCTTTGTTGTGTGTGGCACCTGCAACTGGTTCTTGCTGGAAAAATACTGGAATGTGCTCGGAGAGCGCATCAACATCACACAGTTTTGGGTGCAAAATGCTCACCCTCTCTGGCTGATGATGGATCTTCACCTCTGAATTTTTACACTTAAGAAATAATGTGACCTGGGGCTATTTCTAAAGCTTTGTATCAGATTGTGCCAAGCCTGACTCCAGCTGTGCTCTGCCAGAAGGGAAATCCTTAGGAGTTCTCCCGTAGTTGGACTGTTTTTCTTCTTTAACGTTTTTTATTAAGCTGGAAATCAAATGGATCTTTGTGATTCATTGGGGAAAAAAAAAAAAAGAAAAAAGCCTGAAGCTTTATTTTTAAATTGGTTATTTTTTCATAAGTGTACTGGTAACAGGCAGGGTACAGAATGTGAGGCATGAGGAAATAGAAAGAATGCACCTCATTCTGCACTGGAGGGAACCTTCTCTTTTTCTGCTTTAAAACAGTCCCTGGTACCTGTCTGGGGGGGTCCCACGCTGTGGCCACCACTCACCTGAGCTGGAGTTTTATATCTGCTTCAAAGGAAAACTGAACTCGCTCCCAAATCAAATTGATTTACTGATCTTTAAGCTTCTGCTTGAGGCACTTGGAGCTGAGCCTTCTAGTCCTTCTGTCTCTCCTTCTCATCCTGACTTTGAGACGGGAGCTCGGCACCTCCTAGAACCAGATTTATCCTCAAATTCTCCCCTTATTTTTGCATCTTGTACCCTTCGTGTTCTCTTCTGACAGAATTTGATGCAAAAATTTAACTGGCTGAGTAAAACAGATAGTTGGTGCTTGGTGAACAGATTCTGCAGGGAGATTCCAAAAAATATGTTTGGGTTTTTTTATGGCTCACGCTTCCTGTTTGCTTCTAAAACAACAACAAAAAATTGCAGTATTAGTATAGGAAGCAGGAAGTTCTGAGACTCGCCAAAGGGACTTAATTCTTGTGAAATTTTTCTTCCGATGTTGTCAACCAAAGGGACATAAAACACAGACCTGTGGCAGTTAATTAAAGCCCCAGCCCAGCTGGTTTTGGCCCTGTGTGGGTGCACGTCATCATGGGAAACCCCCCAGGGCAACATCCTTAGCTCCTGGAAGGTTCCCCCTGCCCAGTACTACCCATGTGGGTTTATATATTCCTTCTTGGTTCTTCACATCTTGCACAGAGGCTTCTGTTGCTGTGACCTGCAGAGGACAAGCAGGGTCCAGGCACTCCCTTAGCTAAAATACTGGTTTTTCCCTTTAAGGAAACCTTTGCAGTTTAAATTGGCACTAGAATTGGGGAAAGCTGAAGACAAGAACGGGAATAATGTGTTATTAAATGAGAATATGTTCTTTGTGTTCATATTGCTAGCTGAATTTTTAAAATATCTCATGATTCTAAAGAATGGGCTGTGATATTTGAAGAGTTATCTGCTATTTATGTATTTTTGAGTGTAAATATGTCCTAATTATAATGTGGTTGGCCGCTCTAGAGCAGAGTATTCTCTGTGCTGCAGCATGGGGAAGATAAATAACGCTGCTCTGAACTGCAAAGTAAGAGATGAAAGAGCTGTAAAAAAACAGCATTTGTGGAGCTGTGAAAAATCAGAAAAAAGTGGGAAAACCGGCTGCGTGATTGTATAATACTTCACCGAGAGAGCAAATCTGAACCAAAAGAATATCTTTATTTGTTTTGTCCCGTGCCCCCCCCTGCAACCCCGTGTATCATCCAGCGTGGAGGCAGAGGCACTATTTGACAAGTAAAGTGGGGTGAGAGAGGTTAAGTGAGAGAATAAGCACAGAAGCAGCCTTTTAGTTTGTTAAAACAGATTGCTCATTCAGTGGCTGTGACGCGCGAGGGAAGTGCATTTCCATCCCAGCCTGTCTGGAGAGGGGAGGAATGACAGCTCCTCACATCTCTTCAAAGATGCCAAACATTCAGCTGATACCACGGGGAAACAATGGAAATTGCACTGCAGATACGTGGGGACTGAGCTTCCCTGGAGAGAGAAACCAGGAGGACTTGGTGTTCATCCTTTGCACCCTAAATTTCAGTGTCATTCTATTCTTCAGCGTTATGTTCAGAATCCAGTAACCAACAGTGCAATCGAGGAAGCGGATTGTCCACTCACGATCTTGGGTTTTCCTTCCCTCACAGAAAATGAAGGAGTATCTGGAAGGCAGGAACCTGATAACAAAGCTCCAGGCCAAACATGACCTTCTGCAGAAGACCCTGGGAGAAAGTGAGTCTGTTGCCCTCTCCCCTCGGCCATTAGCCAGGCTGTTGCACTGATGCGTGTGACGGTCGGGGATTGCTGATGCAAAGTGGACACCCTCATGGTTTATGAATGTTATTTTTCTGATTTGCATGATGGAGAAGCCCAATGACCTACACGGCTGCTTGATTAATGGCGAACGGAAAATACTTAATGAATCACTAATGTGTGGTGCTTATTTGTTAAAGTAAAGCATTTGCCCAGGCCTTCACCCTGCCTTCTCCCCGAACGCACATGTTCTGCTTCGCACTTAATAATCTGTTTTGGGGCAAACCTTCTGATTTACAGTTTCCTGATGAGTTGAGAAGTGTTGCCTTGTTAGGCAGGTTTCAGGTAGTTCAGAAGTTTCAGGTAGTTCAGCTTCTTCTCACCTTTGAGGGTCCAATCCAGACCACAGTATGGTCTGGATAGTGCTCACATACGTGGGCACTGGCTTTTATTGGGAGAATAACAAATTTCAGAGCACGTCAAATATGTTGCTGGTCCAGAGGGCATTTGTCAGGGGGCAGCCAGAGCTGAATATGCATTTGCTATTAGTGTCAGAACAAAGGAAGATTTCTTTCCCTTCATGGTATGGGCAAATCCTGTTGGCCAAACACGCTTAAACTATGCATCCAAGTTTCCATAGAAACCTCTCTGCCTCCTATTTGCAGAGGAGAAGGTTTTAAGAGTCTAAATGTCAGGGCAAAAGAAAAAAAAGGCCTGACCGGTTGCCGGGTTTATACGCTGGAGCAGGGCTCGTGGTTTGATGTGTAACTTAACTGGGCTCCCCACAGTTTATGGTGTGCAAATCTTCTGAATGAAAACTTAAACAGCATGTGGTCTTTGAAGTGCTTTGCTTTCAGTTCAAAAATGCACTATAAAAATAAAATACTTATTGCTCCAGTAATTAAGAGTTTCATGTTTATCAGGCCCAAACCCCTAGAAGGTAAGGAAAGGCCGTCGCCGTCGTTTTGTGCTTTATGGTTTGAAGTTGCTGGTCCCTTCAGCTGTCCTGCAGAAAGGGCTGGGGCAAAGAGCTGTGGCCTCGGGGTATTTTTCTTCTGCCTCTCAGTATCTCCAAGTGACACCCGCGCTGCCCCTGTGACTAATCCTGTCCCTGGGTCACCGCTGACCTCTGCAGACCCAGACCCATTTGCCCTTAACCTGCCTGCCCCCCGAGCCCGGCTCCAGCTGGGGAGGAGGGGGAAAGAAGAGGGAATTAAATGTGATTTCTGTATTGCTATGTAGATTTAAAAGCTGCTTCTGTTTTCGTCGCAAACCAGAGCTTTCTTAGTCTCTCCCTGAAGGGTCCCAGTGTGGGTCAGGGTGAGCTCCAGCAGCTTCAGGGGAAAAAAAAATAAAAAAATAAATCACTTGTCATCTGTGAGATCAAAAGGAGCTGAGAAGGGGAGGTGCATTTCATCTCCAAAACCACATTAGCAGGTTAATGGTACAAACTGGGGACCGTGCCTAGACTTATCCATAAAATGTCACTTAATTGGGAAATGGGCAAATAAAATTCCTTTCACAAGTCCCCGGAGCATGGTTAGAAGCTTTACTGAAAAAACCGTGCGTTCAGCTACGTCTTCAGTCCCTGGGAAAGTCATGGGTTTGGTAATGATTTTTATTCTTCTTTGCCCCATCCTCAGGTGACATTTATCACTCCTCTTGCAAATTACCTTAATCTAAAGATGACAAGTTCCAGTAATAAAAATAGCAACGAGTCTTCCTATCTACGAGTAATTATGTCCCTGCCTACTGTACACATTTGTCACCCTAATGTAGGAGCCCCTTGATGTTGCCACAGCCATGTAATTTATATATATGAATATTCTATGATGAAAATGGGACAGATGGCTGGAAATTCTGCTTCAGAATAACATTTTCATGTAAATTATGCACTGTTTTGGCTTTAGGTGGGGAGAGGAAAGTGGCTATCGAGATGTGTTCGACTAATTGTCAGCCATCAGCAATTAGATGTTTCCCTCGTTCATTCTTCCCTCTCCCCTGGGAGCAGGAAGACAACTGTAGGGAAGGTGGATTTTCAGCTCTTGGAAATCGGTGTGGTTTCACTGGTGATGATCTCTACCAGTGAAAGATCTGGCCTGCACAGTCGTAGTGGTTTGTTGTGTCTCTCTTAACTCCTCGTTGTGCTCTTCCTGAGCTCTGCCGGCACCACCATTGGCTTGGCCACTGCCTTGCAAACCTGGTGCAAGTCAATGGAATGGGGTTTTTTTTTTTTTTAATAAATATATTTGTGGAAAATATCAGTAAATGTCTGCCTTCCTAAAACCAGCTTAATGCCAGCACGTTGGGTCTGTGGGCTAACAAATCCACAAAATGTTTTCAGTCTTACTAAGTGGCTTTAGAAAGTACAATCTCTGGCCCCACCAGCTCCCCGGGGAGGGGGAGGGAGGGGAGGGGGTTGACAAGCCCAGTTTTTTGGCAGCAGAAATCCACAATTAGAATGCTCAGGGAACTCGTTTCCAAAAACAGTACTTTCCAAAGGATGAATCCTCGGGCAGCCCGAGCTCTTTGCTGGGTTTCCGGGTCGGCTGTGTGGAGATGGGCTTCAGTGGGGTCCCCAGCAGTGCTCCCGGGGGGGCAGCCCCTGCCCCCAGCCCCAGAGCTGCCCCCTCCCTCTCCCGTGGATTTTTCTACTCCTCCTCCTCCTCAAACTGGCTTTGCAAAGCCACTAGAACTATTTCCCTGTTCCTCTCTCCTAATGCTGTATTTTTTTTGTTGTCTTAACAGGTCAGCGGACAGACTGCTCCCTCGCCAGGTAGGTGTGGCTCAGGGGATCTTAATTTAAGGAGAATCTATTGCAAATTGGTCATTGCCATTCTAGACCAGTTACCAGCCCAGGATACGTGTCTGTTAGAAAGATACTCATTTAGCTAACATATAAATTAATTCCTGCTAGTTAATATGGCTTTAAACGCCATCTCTATTACCTCCATCAGTGCAAGGTATAGCTTATGCATACAGATATGCGTATACAACTTATACATATATTTAGTAGCCTGTGGCCAGCTGAGGAATGAGTATTTCTTTTGATGCTGGCCCTGCCCAAACTCCTCTCCGTGCTTCCTGCTGCCCTGCGCTGCCGCGGTTGGACCATACACCTGCTGGCAGGGCCGCCTGTCCCAACAGGCTGGGAAACAAATAGGGGTTAAAAATAACCAAAGGAGGGAAAAAAAAAAAATACATGGAGGTCGCGCACTTTTTCTTGCTCCAGGGTGTTTAATCCGGATGAGGAAGGGGACAGGCAGGTGTGAGAAGCTGATTTTTGACGTGAGAAACTTGTCACCCAGAGAAGTGTTCTTCAAACTAAGATTTTTACAAACCCGTTCATATTTCTGTGAGGGAGGTGGGTCCGTGGCTTTCCAAGGTTGGTGGTTTTGGGGCTGGAGGAACGTAAATCAGGAAATTCTTCATCCTGCTGACGCTCTCGGCGGTGCCGCGGGGCTGGATGGCAGCCGTACGGAGCTCGTGGAGAATAAACTTTTCATTTATAATTAGGACCCATCACAGAACCATAACTAAGCTTCTCCTGATGGGCTTTTTATAAAACATAACAAATCTCCATCTCAAGTTGATGGATTCCGAGGGCTCTGCTGGGCACGGGGAGCCGGGGCAGGGGCTGTGCATCATCCTGCCTGTTCACAAAGGGAAGGTGGTTACTGCCGATCCGGAGTCATTACTACTTTTCACATTCCTCACAGCAAAGCAAAGCTGACAGGTCCTAATTAGAGCCTGACATCTGTAATAATAAAATATTATTCATCACGAAACAATTTTAAATATCAAAGAATCGTTACTGCTAATAGTTTAAAATAGACTTATTGTCTGTGACAGCCCGTGGAATCTGATTTCTTTTTTCTTTATTTTTTCATTCAGTGTTTTTGATTTTTAGAAAAGGAATTTCCCCTGAATTAACACATTGTACAGTCTTTTTAAAAATCACAGTTCTAATCACCTTATTTATAATTCAGCAGCCATCTGCCCTAGCAGGGACTTGGCTTGAATGATGCATTAGGGCTGCGCTACTGTTATCTCTCATGCTTCATTTTTACAAGAAACTATAGGAATTTTAAACCCCAGTAATAAATTTTGAGGGGGAAAAAAATCCCAGCAAAGCCAGGCTTTTTCCTATTTTTCTTCATTTAATGTCTACCAACATAAGGAAATGAGACCATCAGGGTTTATGCTGGAGAGGCTTAGCCTGGCCAGTGTGTGCTGGTGTTTGAGGGCGTTTTGTTAGTTATTTGTTTGAAATCTTATCAAAAACTGTCCTGAAGCCTCCCTGGTGGCTGCTGTTGCAGCACAGGAGGATGCTCCCACCCGCTTCTCCCCTCTCTGGGGTGGCTCTTTAGGGAACAGCGATGGGGAATTTATAACAACCTTCCTCTTGAACCGGGAGCCCGATATGACAGATCCCCATATGGTCAGAATTAAAACGTCAAGGGTAATCTTTTGTCAAAGCAGGGGACTCCCTCGTGTCAAGTTCAAGTTTTTAGTGATTTAAAGCCACTTAAAATCTTTCTGAAGTCCCGTAAATTGAACGAGACTAAGTCATTATGATTGACTTGTATGTTTGGCTCCTTTCCTTCTCCAAAATGCGCGTGGTTTGGAACGTTGAATGGAGGAGAACGGTGATTGTGGGGGATTATCTTGACTTTTCTGTTCTGTTTTTCCCTCCTGCACCGATGGGTGGTTCTGATCTCCCCAGCGGCCGGCGCAGCTCCACCGTACGGAAGCAGGTAATAACCCTTTCCTTAAGTAACAAAGCAGGGATGGGTGTGTGTTTGTGGAGAGGAGGGCAGGGGGAAAACAGGGAAGTGCTTTTACCCCCCATCTCTCTCTCACATGGACCTTTTCAGTCTTGCTCAAACAGAACTGGTGTCTGCTCTTCTGCAATCCGTAAAACGTGGACCCACGACCTTGATCCATTTCTTTGACAAAATTTAAAAGTAATTTTACTCTATGTTGTGACAAATCTGGAACCAAAAATGCCAAACAGCCTTGAGCAGTCTGGACTGGTTTATGGGTTTCACGCTTTTGTTTCTTTGTCCCCTTTCCCTTTCTTTTCACTGGTGTCCCAGTGCCATGCTGTTAAACCAGTAACTGCTCGCTGCTGGTGCCACCTTGCAATAATGACTTACAACAGCGATGCTTCCTCTCCTGGATGCAGAGGATGATCTGTTACTTTTTGGTGCCCGATGAACTAAAATGTGTTTCTTTGAGAATATTTGCATGTTGATCCTGTAAAGAGAAAATTTGGCTTGAAATTTCATTTCCTGCAGTCTGTCTTGGGGGGCTGCTTTGTAGTTTTTAGAATGTCTTTATATTGGAAATTAAGAGAGCAAGGTGTGGGTTTGGTATGCAGAGTCAAACCTTTCCCATTTTCTGAGTTTAATTGTTATACTTTTATTTATGCTCTAAAAACAGTCCTTTCCTATGCTGAAAATTAAGTATGCATGTTGCCATTTTCACAAGGAGTTTTTGAGGTGTCTCAGAAGCAAGTAGAACTGAACCTATGAGTGTGTTTGCAAACTTGTTTTGAAAGTGCCATGATGCCGTGAAGCGGGGCCTCAGGAAGTCTAAAGGCTTATTTCCATGCTGAAAGCCTCAATTAATGTTGTTTAAGCTGCAAACTGGTCAATCCAGCAGGTTTTTCTGTGTTTGGACTGAAGCTCTTGTTTGAATGTCTTTGTGCAGGATTCCTCACAAGCCATTCCCCTGGTGGTGGAGAGCTGCATCCGGTTCATTAGCAGACACGGTGAGTCTGTGGACAAAAAGTGCCCCGTGATGTTCCTGAAGGACGATATAGAAACCTTCTGAAAAATGTTCAGAGTAGCTCAGGACGTGGTGCTTGTGCAGAGGAGTCCTGGAGAGCTCAGTATCAAGAAACTCTTGCTGACTTTTTGGCTGTGTTGTTGGTATTGTGTGTGTCATCCCTTTTCCAAATGGTTATTGCAAATAACTGCCCTTGCAAATGTTCTTCTTCCAACAGTATCCCTTTGTTTCTTGTGAAATAAGGTCCCCATCCTTAGATACACCTCATGCCTCACCTCTTCTCACCTTTTTGAGCCTTGAAATGTGGCCTTCACCGACAGTAACATGCTCCTCAAAGAGGAGGAGGAGGAGGGATACTTAAAATATTTGAATGTAGGAGGTCAGGTAGGGAATGAATTACATACTGTCACAATGAGATGATTTATACCTGTTTCAAAGCGTAACTTCACAGCTTTGAATGCTGTGAAAGATTTTAGATGTTTATTGTCATTTGTTTTCATTTTTAATCAATATAATTTGTTAGTAGCATGTGAAACAGCTGTTAATTAACATATGTAGAAAGAGGTTGAATTTATCTTCATTAACCAAGACACAGAGCCAGATAGTAGGTCCCGTTTAATTTTCCTTGTTTAATTACCATTTTAGAAACTATAATCTAGAGTCCCATTTTCATCATCACTTGGAAGAACTGAGTGCTACAATCCTTCATTAAGGCCATTCTTGGACATTTGTTGGAATAATCATTGAAACCTCTTTGCAATGAGAAACCAAATCGGGGCCATCGGGAGATGTTGGTTTTTAGACTCATATTCCTGGTTTAGCTCAGGTCCCCAATGGAAATTTTCCAACAGACTCAGGTGATTTGTGCTCTGAATGTCAAATCGTGGTCTTGCAGGTACGGTTTGTAATTGGGAGGAATGTGCTTTTATACAACAAATCCACTTTAGGCAGAAGAACTGATAAAACTGTGCCTGACGCACTCTGGGTTTTGTCGGAGGTAGCCTGACATTTCCAGGCGTTGGGCTGCGTAGGTGTGGGATGAATGTCAGTCCTGCTTCTCCCTCCTCTTGGGATTGTTTCTTCTCACTGTTGGTAGCTGTGTCACAGCCACCAGCTACAGCCTCACACTGCAGAGCTCTTGTTGCCTTGTGATAAAAACACTCGGGAAAGGGAGATGAGGCAGCCTCAGGTGCATTCAAGAGAGATTATTAGTTTATAGCCCTTATTATACATAAAGCAAAGATGTTGTGACATCCTCCATTTCAGAAGGTCTGCAGTTAAAAGGCTTGGCTGAACGGGAGTGGATTTCCCTACGTGGAGCATATTCTTTGTTAGTTGATTTGTAACGGTTGTTGCTCATCTTACACCTACCAATGAAGTTGTTATGGTGGTTGTACATTGGAACATCTCGCCTACTTGATAATTGGGTTTAATCACGTTGCTAATGCTCACTTTTTAGCAAGAATGCCTTAAAGCCTATCCTAAACCCCCTCGACAGCAGGTCATGCTGGGGTATTTAAATGCTTCCATTTCAAATGGCTGATTTGCTCTGGGCCTTTGCGGTATCGCTCTTGCAAAACAAACTGCTTCATTGTGTAGTTAGCCATATTTTCCTTCATCCCGTTATTTTATGACTTTCTCTGGCTTGTAAAATCCTTTGGGGATCCTTCAGGGTAAAAGATAACATGCGTGGCTTTTATAACCCAGTTATTCTGTCAGTTTGCAGAGAAGGGTTAATATTTATTCTCTGTGGTGTCAAGGTCTGGTTTTACATATTCTGTATGTGCTCGGACATATAAGGGAAAGATGGCTTTTAAAACAGCCTACTTTTGCCTGTGTTGCTTATATTTCCTTTATCATAGGATAGCTGATGACAGTGCCAGCTTATCTTATCTTACTGTTATCAGCATCTCTTATTGTCTTCCAGGTTTGCAGCATGAAGGCATATTCCGAGTGTCTGGGTCACAAGTAGAAGTAAATGACATAAAAAATGCGTTTGAGAGAGGTAAGGAGGATCTTTGAAATGATTGACAAATGTATTAATTTGCTTCAATATTCTGAAATGGGATGGTATATTTTGTCCCTTTGGTTTTTGTGTTTCCTAAGCGAGTCCTGCCCAAACACTTTTCTAGTTCTTATTGACCTTGAATAGGCAGTTGTTTGGCATTATGCTTTATTTCTGGTACAGTGTCTGTACAATAAATATTCTGAATTCAATCTTCTCTCATGTCTTGATAGTTTATTGATTATTTCTAACACTAAAGGATATAGAGAATTTCATTACCAAGTGTAACTGCATTTTCCTACCCTCTTCTCCCAGCTCTTTGTGAATAGATTGGCTGTTAGTGGATGAAATTCTCTTTTCCTGTGTTCCTGAGGCATAGCTTGGCTATATTTTATTCTAAATATCAGCAAGTGAGAGAGTAAATTTCAAGACACTGCTAACTTATCGTAGCTTTTAAGAGATTTGATTTTCTATGGGGGAAAATAAAATCCATACAAAGGCAAAGAAAGGCTGGGAGCCTCCTGACTCCTCGGCTTCTGGCTGGGCTGGGCTGGTCTCCCCGGCAGAGCAGGTTCCGAGGACTCTTCAGGCAGTCCCTGCAGCTCCACTCTTGCTTGGGTCACTGAAAAACAGGGTTTGTGTTAATTCCCTGAGTGCATCACTCTAAAAGAACAGGGTTTGTGTGTTTCTACGCCTGCTGAGCAGGAATCACTTAGGTGCAGCAAGTTTATTTTGCTCTTGGGAAGAGAGGAATTTTATGGACAGCATGTATGAAATCTGGCATCTAATTTCACTTGCCTTCATCTCTATCTATTAAAATCCTCAAGAATAGACGAAACGGAAACGAGTGTCGTAGGCTGTAGGTAAGGGTTTGATATCAGAATGAAAGACCTCTTTTTTTAAATAAAGGAAATAAATACCAGTCATCTCGGGAAAGCAGCCAGTTGTTCCAGCGCTACCATGCAGAAATAAAAAAGTGGTTGTGGTTTTCCCTTCATCTCGCTTGTCTCTGTGAAGCATATGATATACAGAACTGACAAAGTTAACAATAATGTCTCTGCAGTTTATTACTTCGTCCAGAACCCTTGGTGGCAGTTAATATCAAGGATAATACTCCGGTTTGTAGCAGCCCATTTATTATCCTGTGTGTTATTAAGATAATAGGCAAGCTTTGGTAATTTCAGTCACATAATGGATATATATAGCTTCAATTTGAGGATTGCCCCATCATTAAATCTAATTATATCTGATAGGGAGTTTTCCCTGGGGAGCAACCCCTTAAGTGGGCATCTTTTCTTTTGTAATACAGACAAACTGTGGCATATCTGCAGTGACAAATTATTATACTATCCTCCCCACCAGTTCCCTGTAAGATGCCTGCATCCCGCTGAGCCGGGAGCACGATGCTCAGTGGCCTCTTGGTGGGCACTGAATCCTCCTCAGCATCAGCTGGGAGTTCACAGAAAGATGTGATGTTCACCTCCTGGGCCTGTGTGATGTTCACCTCCGCGGTGGGGCTGTGAAGTTCACACCCGATCAAAATATCTGGAGCTGGGAGCCTGGAAGCATCACCACCACTCCAGGATCCCTCCCTGGGTGTGAGCCGGGCGCTCTGGTGTCAGACTGGGAGCTGCTGGGCAAAAAACTGTCCCAGATCTCCTGGGGTTGCTGTCAGAAACATCCCTTCTTGCCCGTGGTGCAGGAGAGAGCTCTCTCCACCTCACGCAGTTAGAGTGCAGTGGGTGGGATTAACTTTGTGCTGATAAATCCTTTTCTCCACCTGAGGTGCATCCTTCCAGGCTGATTCTTTTCTCCATTATGGTGATTTTTTTCTTGCCTGTTTTTCTTTGCTTGTCATGAAGGGGAAGATCCATTGGCTGGGGACCAGAATGACCACGACATGGATTCAATAGCAGGAGTTCTGAAGCTCTATTTTCGAGGGTTGGAGCATCCTCTCTTCCCCAAGGATATCTTTCATGATCTGATTGCCTGTGTCAGTAAGTATATGAGGATCTAAAAAGAAATAGGATTAGTTTTTCGAATCTCATCTTCCACTGTTCTCTCTTCCCCTCCCCCTTTGATCTTAAGGGCTCCAAAATAGCCCTTTCATGGTTACTTTGGCTGGGTTTGGGTTGCACTGGTACCTAGTCTCTATTAGCCAGAGTCTGGACATTTCATGGATTTTTCTGAGGCAGTGCTTCAGAATAGAATTCTTTTAAAGCAGAATAAACCAGAAAGCTCCACTTGTGAGAAATAAACTTGTAAGACCTCTCATGCAGAAGGTGTCAGAAATGCCTTCTCGGAAGGGGGGATCTCCAGCAGGGTTTGTTGCCCTGCCTGCTTTCCCTCACCTCGAGGGATGCCCACTGTGTGTATTTGCTGTGCTTCTGCTTTATTCCTTTAGCTGCCAAGCTGGCACTCACCCACCTTTTAGCTTGAGAGCCCATCTACTGACTCCCGTTAGAGAATAACAACCATGAGGATGGTCACAGTCCAGTTGTTAACATTTTTGGTGGTTTCTCAAAGCGGTTCTGGTGGGCAGGGGGCTGCTTGTGTTTTTTTGTATGTGAGCAAACTCGTTTTAAATGGCCTGGCTATTGCCATGTCCCTCAGAATCGAAGAATGATTCTATTGTCCAAGTAGCAAAATGGCCTTTGCGGTGGCAGCCTTTGAAGTAAAGCAGAAGATAACTGCTTCTAAAATGGGTCGTGGTTTTCTTCTCCTGATAAATGCATTTACGGAGTTGAATTCACATTATATGAAAAGAAAAATCCGCTTCCAAATAAGTTCTCCCTTCCGAGATGATTTATGCTGCCCACTTATTTCTCAGTAGGCTGCTGCACACAGAGCTTTTTGCCTCACCCTTTAGCTATGTTAATTTCCCTTGGAGTGTTATACAGTTCCTTTTTTACACACCCACCTTTCGAAGCTCACTTGAATGAGCTATTGTGCCAGAGCTATTGAAACAGATGACATCCAGTGCTCCCACGCTAGGAAGGAACTCGCAGTGAAGCTTCACGTGTTTGAGGACCTTCTTTGTCAAAGGCTTCACCAGCAGGTCCTGCTGCCCCTGTGTTGGGCAGCACCAGAGGATCTGGGAAATGGATGGGGCTTTGAGCAACCTGGTCTGATGGGAGGTGTCCCTGCTCAGGGCAGGGGGCTGGAACTTGATGATCTTTTAGGTCGTTTCTAACCCAAACCGTTTTGTGATTCCTTCCTCCCACTGCCCTTTTGGGTAGTTTGCAGAGGAACCATCATACTGTATTGGTTGGGTTTGGCCTCGGTGGCGAGGTGTGGGTATGGTGATACGATGATGATGACTCTCTGGGGCTCTTTCTTCCTTTCAGCAATGGATAATTTGCAAGAGAGGGCTCTCCACATCCGGAAAGTGCTTCTGAACCTGCCGAAGACCACTCTGATTGTCATGAGATACCTCTTTGCTTTCCTCAATCAGTGAGTATCCCCGAGGGCACCTGAAAGGTTTACTTGGTAGGTTTGGGACAAAATTTAGTGAGACTAAAATTCTGTTTTAAAAAATGCCACTGTATAGAAATGATAAGATTCCAGCTTGCTGGGGGATCCTTAAGAACTGGCCCCAAAAAAGGACTAGAGAAGCTTCTGGGACTTGGAGAAAGGATCCTCAGCTCCCTTTAGGGTTTCTATTTAATTTCTCTGTAAATGCCATCAGTATCTCGTGTTTTTACACAGATCCAGAACATCCGTGTCCCAGCCCATCAGCTCTGAACAGCAGAAAGCTCAAAGCAATCCCAGCTCAGCTGCGTGTTCTCCAGCAGATTATGATGATGATGATGATGATAATGTCGTTTCCTGCTCATAACCCTCCTCCCCACTCCTGTCTTTTGCAGTTTATCTCAGTTCAGTGAAGAGAACATGATGGATCCCTACAATTTAGCCATCTGCTTTGGGCCAACACTGATGTCTGTGCCTGAAGGTCATGATCAAGTCTCCTGCCAAGCTCATGTCAATGAATTGATCAAAACCATCATCATCCAACACGAGAACATCTTCCCAGGACCAAGGGAGCTGGAGGGTCCTGTCTATAGCAGAGGTGGAAACACGGAGGATTACTGGTATGATGGATACTGCTGAGGAGAAAATGAATGGGTGGATATTTAATTACAGATTAGTGTGTGACAGTCGTGCCTTCTGTGTTGTCTAATTCTGGATTGGAGCGTCTGGCCCAGCCTTTCAAAAATCTGTTTTATGGTAGAAAAGATGGCTCTGGTGTCTCTGGAGAGTCATCAGCTCGAAAGAAATAGGCTGGTAGAAAGTAGCTATTCAGTTGTCAAACGTAGCTCACTTCTCTTGGAGGGCAAGGTTGTGTGGGGATTTTTGTGGATGTTCTGCTGTGGGAGCTGCCAAAATCAATCTTTTTTTTTTTTCTTTTTGTCTTTTTTCTCCTGCTTTTGCCTTTTTTTTTTTTTTTCTCCTTGTCTTGAGTGCCTTTGCTTCAGACACAGGGGTCACTTGCAACTGAACCTAGAGAGCTGTGGCAGGGTTTAATTTTCAGGGTAGCACTGGCGGTGGGGGAGGGAAGAGGGAGGAATGCAAAATCACCGTTTCCATCCAGCCAAAGCTCCAGAGGCCCGGCCGCGTGTTCAGTCTGAAAGGCACATCTGGAAACAATTCAGCCAGAGCGGCTCCTGTCATCTGGGGTGGAAGGTTGGGGAGTGGGGGAAGGAAAGGAGGTGTTTTCTTTCCTACTGGCCAAGCTGATCTCTCCCTCTGAAAATGAGGAATGTTAAATCCTGTCCTGCTTCTCTCTCCCCCTTCCTTCCCTCCTCCAGTGTCTCAGGAATGCAAATGATTGTTTTCATACACTAAAATAAATACATTTTGGAAGTGAAGTCGCTCTGGTGACAGAGCTGGCCTTGTTTGCCCGACTTGTTTCAGAGTAGCTTTAGCTCTCAGCTCTCTCCGTGTCCATGCGGCCAGGAGAGGCTCTTCTCTGCTGCTGCAGGAGCCTTGCCAGAGCCTCTTTTGGAAATTCTCTTCGTTTTACCCTCCCCTCTGATGTTTTTAGCTGATGTTGTATGTGAGAGAATTGTAGAAAAAAAAATATGAAAGAATCTTTATGACCTTTGAGAAACCCATTAACTTAGAGGAGAGGTTTTGTCCCTTAAGGTGAAGGGAATAAAACTGTGAAGTGTTGAGCACGCTCTGGTTTGGGTGATGCTTCACGTGTAGGAGGCAAAACGTCCTGGAAAGTGATGCCAATTTTCTGAAGGCATTTGTTTTTTCTTCATTGTCCTTCCTAATCACCCTGACCTGAGACCCTGTCAAGCAGAGGAGGGCAGAAGCAGGCAGGGCAGACTGCTGGACGTCAGGAGAAGCATCTGGTTCCCATTCAAGCCTTCTCATAGCCCTGGTATTTAGGTAGTTGTTAGTTATTGCCCACAGGGCACAGTGAACCCTTGATGTTCCACTGGGGAATGGAGCCCATAACGTCTGTGATCTCCTGGTGCCCCTTCGCCAGGCTGAGCTACCTTCGTGCCAGGGAACTGGCAGATGGGGTTCTCGTGGAGGTTGCCCGGGCTGGGTGCCACGGCTTGTGTGTGCCCTGTGGCTCCCAGCCCACACTCCCTCCCAGTCAGCGTCTGCCGAGGAGCCCAGGGCAGGGTTCAGAGCTGGTGACACATTCGGGGCCGTGCTGTGGGCATTAAACGGAAAGAGGGGAGATTGAGCTGAGATCTGGGGAAGAAATTCTTTGGTGTGAGGGTGGTGAGAGCCTGGCCCAGGTTGCCCAGAGAAGCTGTGGCTGCCCCATCCCTGGAGGGGTTCAAGGGCAGGTTGGAGGGGGCTTGGAGCACCCTGGTGTGGTGGGAGGTGTCCCTGCCCAGGGCAGGGGGTGGCACTGGGTGGGCTTTATGGTCCCTTCCAACCCAAACCATTGTATGATTCTATGATCTCTGAAAACCAGCCTCCAGGTCAAGCCTTGGACTGTGCTGCATCTGTCTGTCTGTCTGTCTGAGCCTTCATGGGGACAGCCAGGAGTCCTGTGTGTCACCAAGTGAGACATGGGAACGGCAAGGAAGAGGGTAGCTTCTAGATGCCCAGCTTGCAGCGCGATCTTTGGAGCCCTGGGGGTGAAGCCCAGCAGCCTGACGCTTCCCCCTGCGGCGTCCCGGGTCTCGGGACAGAGATGGAGTCTGCAGCAGGGACAGGGGCTGGTGGAAAGTGCTGCTGGAGGCACGTGGTCTCTGTGCAGTGTTTGGGTCTCAGGCCTTGGCTGTCGGCGACATTACTTCACAGTCTGAGTGAAACTTTAACCCTCAGTGCCCTGTTCCTCTGGGGACCTCCGTTTGGCTTCAAATTCTTCTGTAAACTTTATTAAGTAGCATAAAGGCTTTGCAAAGGATGGGAAAGGTTGATTCCTGAGTTCCTGACTGAGAAGGTGGTGGGGAAGCTTCGTGTCCTGTGGATTAAGCATAATGAGATGCCAGAATTATCCAGACATTTTTAACCCCCTTCCTTTTCTTTTTTCCTCTCCTTTAAGAGAGCACAGGAGGTAGATTACCGAAGGGAGAGCATGTGAGGGCCGTGATCACTTTAACCATTACAAGGCCAAAATGAGGATGAAGTTATTACTGTGGGAAAAGAACTAAAAATCACTTTTAGGGAGGTGATTTGCCCTGATCCTCAAATCAGGATGATGAGTTACAGCATAAAAGTGCAGCAAATGCCTTTTGTCTTCAGGAACAGCATCTGGTAAGATGAGGAGCAAGGGTTTTTTCCCCTCGGACAGGGGCAGGCATCAGATCTGTGGAGCTGCCTGGGAGAGGCAACGGGTCCTCGGCCAGTTTCCTTTCTGCTCCTGGCCCAAGGGAACCGCTGGTGTGGCTTCTTAGGAAGACATAACCTTTGGTTGCCACTTGTTGGCTATTGATCCTTTCAAAGCTTTTCTTCATGCAAAACATATCGCAGTGCTCGTGGGGGCCCAGGTGATCAGTAAATAAAGATTCCAGGCAATTGATCTGGTGGGAGTCATTCGGTGAAATGAATGGGACAGTTTAAGATTGTGATAAAAGGGAAGGAGGGAGATGACAAACTCAGCCCTGGAAACATCATTATGAATTGAGAAATAATTTCCCCCAGGAAGTGGCAGCTATCTCGTCCGTCATCTAATGAGCTAATTAGAGCGATGGAGAATGCAGCCGAGGGCATAACTCTGCAATGGTGGAAAGGAGCTAGACCCAACATGTTGCTGTTATCTGACTTCTCAACATCTCCAGAGGTCCAGGTTGTAAGATCTGAAGTTGGACTTTCCTGATAGTGTAAAAGAAGGTTAGCGAAGGTGTTGGGTTTGCTTGATCAAATAAGAACTAAGCTTGATTTTCAGTCACACTGACTTCAGTATGTGCAAATGCATCTGCAAAGTGTCTGTCACAGTGGAACTCTAGGTATTGACTTCCAATATGGATGTTCCTACTTAGGTTATCTTTGATTTTTCTAAATGAGAAAACTCAATTTCTAGCAGTGTAAAAGCACCTTCTCTGTTTCCTTCTGTCGTAGTGAAAGTCCTCACGGAGAGAGAGCCTCAACGGAAGACTCGGTTCAGGATGCTGCGGCTGAGCACCACACCAGTGATGATGGTAGGCAAAGTCTGGTCACTCCTTGGTTAACTGGTACGACTCACTGGGGGGGAGGCAGAGAGCACAGTGCCTTGTGATTTAAGTTCCAGGTTACATCCAGAGTGGAGTTTAAATCAGAATAATCACTTGAAACATCACAGAGAGCATTTGATGCCAAAAAGTAAAAACGTATGGGATCAACAGGAATCTTTAGAAGTTACCTGACTATTTTTAAATCCCTTTTTCAAGGGTATCTTATCTTAGCAGCAGGCCCGGGCACACTCCCTGCTTGCACGACTGTTTGAGCTCATCTGTACCCCAGGAGGATCTTAGAGTTGGACGTCGTGGGGGAAGCACAGAGCCGAGGGCTGGATATGTCTCAGCGTGCACCCCCTCTTCCCTCTGCCTCTGCCAGGCATCTCCCCTTCCTGGGCCTTTGGCAAGGGAATTGTGAGTGCCTTAGGCCCCGGTGCTTCTGCTTTAAGGAAGCAAGCAAAATGAAATCAAAACCTGTTTGCCTTCCACTGGGAGCCAGGTTTTAGGGTAGAGCATCCCAGTGGCCAATCTTGTTGATAACTTTGGGGTCTCCTTGGGGAAACTGTTCTTGTCTGATCACTGAAAAGAGGTGTCAACACTGAGAATGTCACTGTGGTTCCTAAGGAAGAGGGGAAACTGCAGTCCTTGAGCTTCTGTTGATACTTCCAAAGGCTCTTTCTGCAATGGAGAACAGATTCGTGTGAGCTCCTCACAGCAGAGGAGAAGATGACTTTACTGATGTGAAACCATGATCCCCAGAATATACTGTCCAGCATGTAAAGCAGATTGACCAAAACAGAGCAGAATATGGTTTTTATTCTTGGGGTTTTGCCCCTTGCAGTTGTCTAAGTTGTAGTGGCCTCAGTTGTAAAGAGGGGAAGAAGGTGGCAGTCCCTTAAAATGAGACGACATCCTTTTTGAGCTGGTCTTTAGCATTTTCCTCAATGGCCCTGCCATGTGCTCCTGTGCTGCTTTTCTCTCTGTACCCCAGCAGTTCCCTCTCAAACCTTTCCCATGGCATCGCTGCGCTCCTGCCTTCGGGAAGTTCCTACGCCAATAACAAAGCAAACAATGTTGAGCGCTGGGAACGCTGGGAAATCAGCTCTTCCTTGGCAAGGTCAAGCATTGTCACAGCGACTCCTCACCAAGGTTGTTGGGAGGAAACACAACCCATAGGGGAACAAGCCATGAGCTTGCCTGAACAGTGTTCATTCTGAAAAGTGTTATCTTCGTAAAAATGCCTGAAAACGTGTTATTTTTGAGTTTGTACCCAAAGAAGGAGCAATTTCATTGCTGTAATGAAGGGAAGACTAAGTCGTCCCACATCTAGAAGGCCTGTGACTGACATCTACAGGCTGAAAGACCATGGGGTGTGCTTGCATTGCTTCTGCATGGGGTTTTTAGATCGCTCATTGTAGCTGTGAGGGCACAATGATGGGAAAACGAGCAGTTAGAGATGAGAGAAGGACACTATTTTACAGCCCCTGGAACGAGATTGCATGGGGCCCCCGAGCAAGGTAAAATTTGGAGGCGTTTTGGATGGAGTTCTGCAACCTACACGGAATATTCCATAGGAAGCCTTTGGGAGGGAGCGTTTGGCACCAAAGCAGAGGAGGGAGCTGGGCCTCTATCTCTTTGAAGGAGGAGCAAGGTCTGGTTCACTACGGAGTCTCACACCCTTCTAGTTGAGCAGTGTCACATCTTGGGTACTCACCGGACGAGCAGTGCACGACTCCCCAACTCAGTGGATGATGTTCTTAGGTTTTTCTCCCTCCTTGGGTCTCTAGGTGTGACCAAGCACTTGCTCCGTTAGCTCTTTGGTGAGGCTGGCACTACTAAGTTGTCATCCCCTTGTCTTCAATGACTCAGTTTTGAGGGGAGGAGAGGTGGAGTTTTGCAGAGCAGCCCAGCTCTTTACCCCCACAAGTGAGCAGGGACAGGCATAAGAGGTCAGAGATGCTGAAAGACAAGCCGTTTGTGTGTTCATTAAATGATATGTATGAGTGGAAAGATTTTAAACTGCTGCTTTTCCTGCAGAGGCTGTTGGACTGGCAGGGGGGATTGTTTGGCTTAGCCTTATTGCTCTCTCTATTCACACAGCTTTCTTCTCTGACAGAAGCCTAGTAGGAAAAAGCTACTGGAAATTAGAGTCTGAAATCTGGACAAAAGCCAGGGTCCTAAAAAGCAAATTGGAAACATAAGAAACCTGAGTGCCGCACTGATCTGGAACAATAAACACTTCTTAATGAAACAGATGGAATTTACAAAACCACACTCCCATCCCCTTCGTAAATGGAGGGGGGACACCAAAACCCAGCATTATCGGGTTTTCAGTGTTAGGAAGAAGCTGGCCCCAGAGGCAGAACAAGGAAGGGGAAAGGAGGAGACAAACCCAGAGAGCGGTGCTGTGGGGAGTCTGGAGCACAGTGGCTGCAAACATGGGAACATCCCACTGCTTCCTGCGGGCTGATAACGGGATTGGTGTGAGGCTGACCACTGCCTTACCTGAAAATGTGTGATTCGACAGAATTCTGAGCTGTCTGGTTTAGTAATTAATTGTTGGGGAGTCGATCCAGCAGGTCCTGTTGCTGATTGCTGATGGGGCTCTTTGGGGGATGCTTCTGCTCTCAGACCAGCTGGTGGTTGCTACCACAGCGTCAGCTCGCTCAGATGGACCCACACTATGGATTTTCTCAACCCCAGCTGCTCCCTTGCCTGCCTTGGAGACCTAATTCTTGAATACATGCTCTCACAAGGAATAATTATAGGAACCTGTGGCTCGTATTTGGCCTCCCAGTCCTTTCTGGCTGGCTGTTGCACTGTAGAAGCTTCCTGTGCTGCAGAGGAGACCTCAGAGTGAAATGATTTATCTTCTCTGGTCGTGGAAGAGGAACTGCAAATCTTTTTCCCCAGATAAAAAACCCTCATTTTCTGTGGACTGCTTGGCTGTGTTAAAGCTCCTTTAAAGTAATTAGAGGCTGGAGTCTGCTGGGGCCATGCGGCTGAGCTCATCTCCATTCCCCTGGTGTCTGCCTGGAATTGGGAGCTGCCTTAATATATTTTTAGACTCAACCAATGGCAGATTTTTTCCGAGTCTTAAAAAATAATCCACATGAATTTCATATTGATTTTTCCCGAGTGTCTAAATGCCCATATTGTCCCTCTGTATAATATCAGAGTCCTGCAGGGACCGGGATTAGCGGCAGGTTGCAGACGCAGCATGGCTGGAGTTCTTGTGTGAGCGTTTTGAGTCACAACAGTGAGATTTGGAGCACGTTGTGCAGCTCCAAGCACTGTTCTCAGCTCTGCGGAGCCTGGGGGAGCTGCTGGCTCTCCCAATCACTGCCCCAACCCCAGCAGTGGGGGCACGGAATGTTTTCCTTAGCTTCCCTGGCAGTCCCATGAATAGCACGGCCTCCCACCGAGCCAGAGTCTGGTCTCCTGGGTCAGGTGAAGCTCACAGGCAGCAGAAGGCTCCTTCTGAATAGACGCTTTATTTCCGAAGCAGCTTGGACTCAGAGGATGTTTCCTTCCCTCAGTGCTAATACCAGCTCCTGCCCGCCCAGGAGGTTTGGTTTAGCTGCCTTGAGGAAGGCACACCATAGGTAGATTTTTGTCTGGATGCTATTCAACTCTGAAATTTTTTTTATTCTAATGAGATACTAATTTTGCCATTGCCACGTCCATCTGTGTACATTTGAATTGCTGTAGGTGGATTTATGACTTGGAAAAGGTGAAGGTGTCCACCACGTAGAGATTAGGTAAATGCTGAAATCGCAACATCCCCATATTAAAGGGGTTCCCCTCTGAATTTTACTGCTTCAACCCTCTGCTGCCTTAAGAAGCAACACTTTATCCTCTTCCATGCTCTCGTCATAAGCTGTTTTATGGTAGGTTTAAACTGTTGAATACTTACCTGAGCCCAAGTGTTTAGTGAATTATTGTTTATTCCCTTCTATCTCCTAGAGTGTGAGCCCATAGAAGCGATAGCGAAGTTCGACTACATTGGCAGGACTGCACGAGAGCTGTCCTTTAAAAAAGGAGCTTCTCTCTTGCTCTATCAGCGGGCCTCAGATGACTGGTGGGAGGGACGCCACAATGGAATTGACGGCCTTATTCCTCATCAGTATATCGTCGTTCAAGACACGTATGTTACACTTTTAAGCCCATCATCTGCGAGATGAGCTTGCTCAAAACTCAGGCGTGGAACGGAGCGTTTGTGTCAAGACGTTGGCACCAGGCGGGAAGAGTTCATCCTTGGACCTTCCCTTGCGAGAAGGGAGTCCTCTTGAGACAAGCAGAGCTCCTCAGAAGCTTAGGTGTCCATGGGTGTGGAGGTGTGATATAAAAGCTGTTCTGGGGCTCCAGCCCGTTAAATACGCAGAGCTGGGATCTCCAGGTTGCTCGCAGAAATCAGGCTCTCTCATTGGAAAGATACGTAATGATTTTTAAGAGAAAGCTGCACAGTGCTGTTGTCCTGTGTGTATGCTTGCACACACGGTGCTGTGTTGGAAATTCGGTGCTGCTGGTCCTGGTTTGGTTGTGATTTCCTTTCCTCCTCCTTCCTAGTGAGGATGGTATCTCTGAAAGATCCAGTCCGAAGTCTGAAATAGAAATAAATTCTGAGCCACCGGAAGAAAAAGTGACTGCCAGAGCTGGTGCCAGTTGCCCAAGTGGGGGGCACGTCGCAGATATTTACCTTGCAAACATCAACAAGTAAGAACAGCCTTGAATATTATTGTACTTAACTGTAAAGATCTTGGTGATGAGTCCAGTATAACATTTCCCTGCAAAAGGTTAACTAATGAGCGCTGCCACCATTATTCTCTGCTTCCCCCTCTTCTAACTTGCTCACATTTTGCTGCCCTCTCTCTGTCACCAGTGTGGCCAGTGCTCATTTAAAACCCCACTGGCTTCCCTTCCCTATCCCCAAGGTGCCATCTGTTCCCATTTTCCCAAATACATCCTATTTTATAAGCTAAACACACAGAGAAAGGGAGGGGAAGAGCAGAGTGAGTCCCTGTGATTGTGTGTTCCCATTCCTTGTTACGTTTCTGTGATTTGTTATGTCTCGTTTACATTTAAGGTGTTTTGTTTTATGGGGTGGGGGGACAATTCCTTCAGAACCTAGTGTCACATTTTGTGCTAAATGACCTATCTGAAGTCCCACCATCTGGCATCGCCCGTAACGTTCTTTCATTTCTCCAGCACTTCTCACCTTAGGTTACTAACCATATGCTTGCAGTGAAACAACACACCTCCCTGTTGCTCTGATTTTACTTCCTCAACCAGAAACCAACATTCCACATAATAAAAAAACCTGGGAAATTAAGCTAGTAACAGACTAAATTCCTTGATCTGTTGTTTAATTATTCTTGAGCAGACTTATCCCCCATATCTTTCTGATTATTTCCTTCATATTATGAAAAAGCCCAAGGTCTCTATTGTGCAGTGAAGATATTAATATGATAATTACAGTTTTATGTGAGTGGATATTTTTAACCTTCAGTTAATTTAGCAGACTGTAGTCCAGAAAGGCATTAACAGAAACATATCCCTGTTAAAGATTTGGACCTGCTGATGTCCGACACAGAGCCTGGTCCTTAGTTGGTGGTGCCGGCAGAGCTCCCTGGGTGTCAGTGAGCTGTGTTACCTGCAGCAGCTTGGGATCTGGGCTTGCTTTTATGCTATTTGTTGCCTGAGCCACTCAAGTACACCATTCTGCCAGTTCTGGAGAGATTTGTGTAACAAACAGACCTATGCTGGAGCTTCCCCATCTGCTGGTTTTGCTAGTGGTGTGTGTAGTGTTTGTGAGAAGCCTGGGTAATGTCCACTCCAGCTTTTCTTTCCCTTTAGTAGGGAAACTGATATTTAGCAATAGTAGCATAAGACTTATTTTGTTGTTTTTTCTTTAGGAATGAATCTTCTGACCTATGTGTGAACAGACTTGAGCAAAATTAAATCAGATGGTTTCGCAATGACAGTTGTGCCACCCACTGAATTATTATTTGGATGCCAAAATCCTACTGGAGTTAACACTTTCTTGCAGTTATTCATGGGGCTGGTACTATATATAAACGGATCCTTCCCTGTATAATGGATGCCAAGCTTCAGACCTATGGCATAAAGTATTCTGCTGCATTCATGCGATTTGAATGGAATCGTGCTGTCAGACCGCATGGTGCTGGGGTAGAAACTAAATAGTTTGGACCAGCTCACCCATTTGACATCATCTTTTGGTTTATCTGTAGCCCTACACAGATAACGCCTCATGGTCCTGCTAAAGCAATGAAAAAGAAACATCTATTACCACCAGCAAATATTGGAAATAATCGTTAACCCCAAAGTGTGGGGTTCTTTGCTTGCCAATCTCTGCAAATAACAACTTGATGCCTTGGGCCAGGAGCTTAGTAGACTTATACTGTGTCCTCCAGTCAAAAATTGTAGCTCTGCTCTTCTAATGTAATAAAAACACATCATCAAAACCTGTTGATGGCACGGAGGGTTTTTTTGTTTTTGTTCAAATATAAATTCTTTTCTTCTTGACCAAGTTAATTACATTCCATCCGAGTTTTCTGTTTTTGCTGTGAATGTGCACAGCTGCCAGGAACTCAGTCTTGTTGTTAAAAGTGTTCAACTGGAATGATTTATAATTCTACTGTTTCACGATGACGCCTAAACTCCTGGGTGTATTTGTGATTTGGGTACCTCTGTGTCTCTTCCCATTGTCCTCTGTGTTGTTTAGGGGGGATATCTTCAAATTACAGCCCGTTATGTATACCTGCTTGTATTGACTTGTTTTGCTTTTGTGACTGAAGGCAAAGAAAGAAACCAGAGTCAGGCAGCATCAGAAGAGCCTTCCGTCAAAGTGACAGCCATGGACTAGGTAGTTCAATGGCAGAACCAGCCTCCCCAGGAGCCATAGCCGGTTCCAGACCCTCATCTCAGCCCATTATGAGCCAAAGTCTTCCTAAGGAGGTTCCAGATAAATGCTCCATCAGTGGCCACGGCAGCCTCAATTCTATCAGCCGCCACTCGTCCCTGAAGAACAGGATAGACAGCCCTCAGATCCGGAAAACTGTGACAGCAGGGAGGTCCAAGAGCTTCAACAACCACCGGCCCATGGACCCTGAAGTTATTGCACAGGTAAATCGGAGCGTTTGCATTAAAGACTTGGTTTGGACACTTAAAGGAGGTCGGATACAATGAGTCGTTTTAGTGCAAAGTCTGATTTAATCTCGTATCCCTTCTCTCATTGCAATATTAACTTACTCCACAGCCCGAGTGTGGTCTCAGCCCCGCTTTGTGTAAGTCACTGAGGCCGCTTTCATGAGCAAAGATAAACACTCAGGTCTTTCCTCCCTAAAAACTTGGCCCCCTTTGTTATGCAGAATCCACTTTTAACAATAAAAGCTTCCATTTCAGAAAGTTATACAGATTCTGAAGCTGCCAGCAAAAATTTAAACAATCATAACTTCAAAACATGAAAAAAGTGAAGTATTTAGTGTCAATTTAGCATTCTCCTGTCAGTTTTGCAGCCTTGCCTGTGGTTAGACATCGGAAGCACATGTAGCAGTACAGTCAAAATAAAAGCAGGCTGCTGGGTCCTGCAGTGCTCACAGTGGCATCTTTATATGCTCACAGGATGCAGTGTGTGATTAGAAACCAACTTGGAACATAATACTGCAAATTTTCATTAGTTATTTATTTAGACAAGTGCCAGGAGTGGGGGCAGGCTCGGGGTGAGGACGTGGCTCTGCTTTGACTCCGCTTTGGGACCGGCTCCAGGCACCCCCGGGGCAGCGAGGACACCGGCTGCTCACATTCCTCCTGTGTGGATGAAAGGGAAAGGTGTTCTTAGGATTTTTCTTCACCTGCACTAATTTTGCCCCAGATGAGTTTCTTACAGATTCTTCATCTCTATGCACGTTCCCTGTGTCACCACAGGCAGGGCTCTGTCTCCTCCCGGAGTCGGGGACCCTCAGTTGCTGCAGCAACAGCATTAACAGCACCCCAAGTGGTGTCTTCACATCTCTTGTTTCAGAAAACAAGAAAATCAGACTTAAATGTGAGCAAACGACAGCCACTCGTGGGGCAAATGATGTAAATGTCACAGATTTCCCCTTTCCATAAAGGACCTTCCCTTTCTCTGAGCTGTTGGATGTGCCTGCACCAACTGCTGTCGGTCCCATGGGTCTGTCTAGAGCCCAGGAAAATTGGGGCTGGGGGAACCCAGCCCTGGGAGATCCGACTTCTCTGCCCACTCCAAGAGCTTGTAGCTGTCTGAAGAGCTGGGGATGATATGTGAAAATTAAAACAGCAATGCCAAGTGATAAATAAGGTCCAAATAAAAATCTGATACACACTTTGATGGGAAGTTGTGTTTTGCCATTATGAATATCTTTAGCCCATTTATTCCAGTGGAATTATAATATATGGTTCTTGTTGTCTTCATATTTCATTGTCCTTCTGAGGTTTTGGTTGACATAAATCAGTTTCTTTGCTTTTTCAATTAAGCTGTAACTGAAGTTGTTCTGTCTCCTTCCTGCCAGAGTGTTGTTAACTCCATTGTTTTCACTGGAGAAGAGTCAGGAGAAAAAGAAAAGAGAAGGAAAAAGGAAAAAAAAAAAAAAGAAAAAAAAAAAAGGGGGGGTGGTGGGGAGAAGCTGTGTTAAATTACTGTATTTCTTTGCCCTGTAGTATCTCTTCAAACACCATCGAATAATCATCATGATGCATTTTACATATTTTCCCTCACTTCACAAGCAAAATCTGCTTGGCCTGGAGATAGCCCGGGAAGTGTCATGTTTCTGTCTCCGGTTTCCTCCACCGATTTACCTTCCCCCCCCTCCCCGAAAAACCTCTGAGGAAGCTCAAAGGCTGTAGCCAAGCTGTGAGTCACAGACTGGCTGAGCTCTGCTGCTCCCTGCGAGTTCCGTGCCCCCCCGGGCTCCGCAGCACGGGCTGCAGCCAACGTAGGTCCTGCTGCAGATAAAAAACCCACCTTTTTATCTCAAAGTTCTCTTTATTTGCTAATAAGTGTAATATCTCATAAGAAGAAGGAGAGGCGCCGACTTTAATTTCTCTGTATGTTTTCTGATGTCTTCTGTGTTTTTCGAAAACATCACAATTTTGAGTCCCGTGTAATGCCTTCCTGGGAAGGGAGGGCTGGGGGGCAGCAGGAGAAACAGGGGGGCAGCAAGAACACAAGCATTTCAGCATTCAGGATTGTCAAAATCATCAATGTTTTGTTCAGGAATTTACTCTCCTCAATCTCAGGTGCCTAATAAAGCACAAGAATGGATCCTGATAATTCAAATCACACCTTTTTCTGTTCGTTGCTGTGTTTGGGATTGCGCTAATCTTTGAAGTCCAAGCAGCATCAGGACCAGTAAGGGACCAGATGAGCATGGAGAAAGTGCTGGCGAATATTTTGCTGCTTGTGGATGGAAAACATTACTGCTCGTTGGCTTCGGTGTGGGCTTCCCTCCGACACCTAAAGGTCCTTGACCCTCCAGTTGATCTGAGTGTTGGTGTTTACAGGCTGAAAACAAATACGTCGTTCTCAAAGGCCGCCTTTTATCTCTGTATTTATGTGTTCTGGGTTCTGTTACTCACTGGGTTTCTCTTTTGTGTTTGCAGGATATCGAAGCTACTATGAACTCTGCTCTGAACGAGCTGCGGGAGCTGGAGAGGCAGAGCAGCGTCAAGCACACGCCAGATGTTGTCCTCGACACCCTGGAGCCTTTGAAGACCTCTCCAGTGGTGGCCCCCACCTCGGAACCTTCCAGCCCTCTGCACACTCAGATCCTCAAGGAGGCTGAGCCCGCTTTCCAGCGCAGCGCCAGCACAGCCGGCGACATCCCCTGCACCTTCCGCCCAGTCAAATCCATCAAAATGGCCACCCAGGTCAAACCCCCGGCAACTCGCCCCAAACCCACAGTTTTCCCCAAAACGAATGCCACGAGCCCCGGCGTGGCCTCCTCTGCATCTCAGCAGCCTCCTGACAAGTCCTGTACTGTCTGATAAACTCCCTGCTGCTCCGTGGTTATAACTGTATTGTTTCAGATGAAGAGACTCTGTTTAAAAGACGTTAAAATCCCTATTTAACTACAGTTGTTTGGGTTTTTTTTGGAACTTCTGCTGAAGGTTTAGGTGTGAACTGCTACTCACTGCCGGGAGCGCTTCCTGGCAATTAAAACTAAGTGGTAACGACCTCGTCCCATGAACCCACGTCAGGGATGTTCTCAAGGCAAAACCCTGGAGGGAAACCCAGCGTGGGGTCACTGCGGAGCCGAGGAGAGACCACACGACGACCAGGAGCTGGACCTTGGCTTCTAGTCAATGCCTTGTTTCAAGTGTTTGGCCACCGAAAGAAGGAAGCCTTCGGTGGCGCCCTGTTTGGAGTACTGGTGTAGTGACTTCTATATTCTGTGTTTCATTTACCACAGGGAAACAATAGGATAGATTTTAGTCTATTGCATGTTTTGGTGCCACTGGTTACGTGGAGCTTGGACATGCCTGTTTCTTGTGCATTATTATTATTATTCTTCTTCCGTCGCCCGCTGGTGCCACGGTGGTTAAGGGTCTGTCTCGACTTCCATCACATCCTCTGGTTTTGTTTGTTTGCTCCCCACCCCGTCCTTCCCCTGAGGCCAAATCTCTTGGCCGTCCAGACTCGTCCTTTAGCTGACACTTGTCATGAAAAATAGTTTACTCTGGAACACTCTTAGATTTTGTGGAGTTATACGTAATATGTGTCTGTGCAAATATAAACAAACATGTTCCTGAGGTTTAGGAGCATAAGAAAGAGCCCAGTTGTTGCTAATGGACAATCTAGCTGTTTTCCCCCCTTTGCTCTCCCATATTTAAAAACAGCTTTGTTGTTTTTCAGTGTAATTTTCAGCCCGTGGGCTGTGATGTGGTGTGTGGTCTCGGGAGACTGAATGTACAAACAAACTTCTGATGGGAGTCCATTTACTAACGCACACGTTTTCATCCTGCACCGAGATGGATCCTGACCAAAAACCCCCCCTTACAAGCACTGTAAAAAAAAAAAAAAAAAAAGAAGAAAACTCCAGTGGGAAGTTCTCAAACTTTGTATCTTCTCCCTCTTTCTGGTTGCGAACGCTCCGGTTGGTGGCTGTGAGCGGCTTTTGGGATCACTGCTCTTATAGAGCGCTGCGGGAAAGGCTGCTGGGGACGGGGACCTGTTGGGGGGCTCCTGGACCAGCTTCCCCCCCCCCCCCCAGTTCATGGGCAGAGCAGCCTCCGAAGGACCCTGCAGACAGGAATAAATTCTTAGTGTTTGTATTTATATGGCAGGCAGCGAATGCTTCGGCCTCTCGCAGGCTGCACGAACTCTTTTGTACTCTACTGAGAATTTTCCACATTTATTTAATTTAAAAAAAAATAAAATAATGAGAAGGCATGTGCCCCTTACAACGGTAAAGAAGATCTCATGGTCCTGCAGGAGAGGAGGCTCTGGCTGACCCTCAGTTCACCTCCTCCCTAAACCTTTCTGGGATGTAAAAACAAGCTGCACATCTTTCTTTTTCATCAAATAAATTCAGACAAGGACAAGATAAGGAAAGACATTTTTCTCTCCCGTTTAGCTGAGTTGCTTTTCAATTTGTGGGTCTCTCACACTTAGCTTCCTTGTGACTGCAGTGTCGTTTTAATTGGCTCGTAGTAATTGAGAAAGAAGAGACAAAGCTTGGGTTTCTAAGAACGGTTTCTTCGATGGACTTTTCTGCTTCGTTTAGGATGTTACTCAGAGAAATGAGCGGGGATTTACTGCAGCCCTGTCCGTCCCCACGTGTACACCCCCTCCCTACGGATGGACTGGATCCGTATTCCTGATGCTTTTTTGCAAAGACCAGCTTTCTCTGTGCCCTAAATTAAGAACATACGAAAACTGGGAAACGCCGGGAAGATTTGGGGCAGAACAGTGCTGTTTCTGGTTCCTCAGCCCGTCCGAGGCAGCGGTTCCCCCGGGAAGCCCCGCGCTCCGTGTGTGACCTTCCCCTGCTCCCCAGCAGTGCGACCAGCCACCTTTGCTCTCAGGTTCTGATGGACTCCTACCACCAAGGAATCACTTGTTCTTTTGGGGAAAAATAGAATTAAACTTGTAATTTTTTGCTCAGGCAGAACTTTCTGGCATTTACTTTAAGTAGGGAGATTTTTGGGTTTGTTTTCTTTTTGGTCACGAACGACCAAAGTTTAATCTGTGTCAAGAGCAGGATCTCTGTAATTTTCTTCGACTCATTTGTAATGCCTTATTTTCTTTATATTTTTATGCCTAGCATTCTCGTTTCTAAGAATAAGTGTCCAGCCACGCACAGCACATTTGGAGGAGATGCTCTTTTCTCTCTTTGAGGACTGAAGTATGAATGGAAAGTAGGAGCTAAAAAAAAAAAAAAAAAAAAAAAAAAAAAAAAAGACTTTCAGGTTTACTGTAACAGCAAGTGTCTGTATCGGAGTTACTGTGCTCAGCTCCAGCATCCCCAGCTCTGGGACAGCCCAGGGAGTTTCGGAGCAGGATCTAACCTGCATGTGGAGCAACTCAACTGGAATTCTGGTGTGCACTGTGATTGACACTTCACACTTCCAGCAAGCAATACGGCAGGCTGAAGGGTCGTCCTTCCTCTTCCTCGTGCTCGGGGTCTGGCCAGCTGGCAGAGAATTCACGCGCACACACACTATGGGAGAATAAAAATACAAAAATAACAGGAAAAAAAAGAGATTTTAAGCTTGTCCACTTCGCTCTGTGAAGGTAGGAGGCCGAGAGAACGTTTGCCACCAGGGGTTTTGGGACCAGGCGTCGCAGGGGAGGTGGGAAGGAGGAACTGGAAACGGTGACTCCCTGCAAAACCAGTGGGGGTCTCTCTGGTGGGAGAGAGGACGCAGAGCGGACCAGTTTGGGGAGGTATCGGTGTTACTTCATATCTTCATACTCAGAAGAAATATTAGCTCTTCCATGGAAAACTCTCTTTCATGACTTTTATGTAATGTTTGTGTCAAATCTGAAGACAAGAGGTGTTTGATAACTGGAATAACGTCTGTCTGTTTGATAGTGCTTTGTATGAACAAAGGATCCTTGTTCATCAGATGTTGGATTTTGAAAAAATCCAAAGCAAAACTTTTAAAATAAAATCCGATTTTAGGTGATCAATCTTAATAGTTTCTGAAGCTCTAACCTTTGAAGTTTTATTTCCCCGAGTTGGGAATGGAGCAGTGTGCTTTAACCATGGCTAAATTTCTGCCTCTCTAAGGTAATCCAAAGGCTCGCACTTGAGAAATTGGAAATTTGTTCTTCTTGTCGAAGCAGCGGGACACGAGCAAACTCTCCCTTGAGCTGTACTGGCTATTCTATGGCAAGGAAAAGGATGAAATCATTAGAGTGCACTGTGACAGCAGAAAAAAAAAAAGATAATTGTTGTATATGTATGTATTTTGATACCTGTTCCAAAAGAGTCTTTGGGTTTCCTGTGATGAATACCTCATATGTTGGGTTTTGGGACTTTTTGTTGATTTGATTTTATTTTTTTTTTTTACATTTTTTTTTTTAAAAGCAAGATTGTTCTTGCACAAAAGTAGGTTAAGATAACCGAGTTCTCATAAATTTATTTACTGAATCAAAATACTTCAGAGTTTGGCAAGAAATTCCATCTGTTGCAGTTCCCCACCTTGCTCTTGGTCCGGGGGGAGCCGTGGCCCCTGGAAGAGCTCTAGCAATATTAAGACAAAAGAGGTCATTGCAGGTGGAGTTTGCTGCCTTGTTTCTTCTCTTCTGTGTGTCAAACCTCAAATTCGGTTGAACCTGGTGTAGGTTTGGGGGTTTCCTGAGCTTTTGAGAGATGTTCTTCAATGGAGATAAACGTCTCTAGTTAGCACTTCAGATCCATCAGGTGTTGCCCCGTGGACTGGAACGCGCTGTCGCCTGATGAGATGCCCTCGGAGGGAGCTCGTAGAGGAGATGATGCTCTCGGCGGGACAGAGATAGCTGGGGAGGCAACGGGAAGGATGGAAAAATGGAAAAACACCCATCGAGACAATTTGATTGACTGGGTGAGACGCTGAGCTCTGGCGAAGGGGGCGAAGCTCCGGAGCAGCCTCTGCCCGTCCCCTGCGAGCGGAGCCCGTGCCACGGGGTGTGGGATGTGCTGCAAATACTGACACCTTGGCCCCAAACTAGGGAAACTGCTTTAAAAAAAAAAAAAAAAAACAAAACCAATCCAACAAACTGAAAGGAAAAGTAGCATTTGAACACTCCCAGCACCAGAAATGAGTTTAACAAGCTGGGGATTTATTTATTCTGAGATTTTTAATTTTCACAAAAATAAAGAGCCTTTTTGTAGGCTTACCTGGTCGTGGCTAACAACCTGCAAAGGCAGTTTTAGATATAAATCTGTTTCTTTAGGGGACTGGTAGCACCAGAGCCCTTTGTGGAAGGGAGGGATGTTCTCTCCCAGGCGAATGTCGTTCCCTGAGGATGCTCCCAGTCGCCGGTTCTGGGAAAACACTGAGCACTTACTGGTGCTCCAAACTGGACTTTGGGGTTTGAGCTTACATATCACTTCCAGAGATAATCCTATCTCGGGATCAGCTTTCTCCTTGTCTCTCTGTGTGTGTCTGACAACCTGGTACTTGAAAAAATAAAACTATACTTGACCCACTGCCTTGTGCCCCCCCCCAGGCTCCCACGGGGCTGGGATGGTTTTAACCCCTCTCCCTCCACCGACCAGAGGCAGGTGGATTATTTTCCAGGCTTGGTTCTAGGAGTCTATTTTGGTGGATTGAAAGATGCCAAAACAGCAATTCAAGGCCTGGAAAACGTAAGGTGTTTTGGGCTTTGTTTATATTTTTTTCCTGTTCTATTTTGTGCTTCCTTGAACAGAGTGTGAGAGGCGAGTGTTGTTTTTCAACGATGGGCCAAAAAGAGACAAAGGGGGAAAAGGGAGGGCAGCTCCTGCTCTACTAATACTTGATAAACCAAGCTTCATACAGGGTAAATATTTAGCAGTTTGCAAGGGAGATAATAGACAGACCCTTCCTTGTAAAGGCACTATGGTAACCTTACTTCTGGAGCGGACTCCCCCAGCCCTGCTCTCCGGGCAGAGTCCCCTCCTTCCAGTGTCCCAAGTCCCGTGGGGTTGGACTGGTGAGTGCCAAACTGCTGGAGCAATACTCGGGAGCAGCAGGTTCTTCAAAAGACCAGCTCGATGTAGCCGAAATAAGGGCAATTATTGTAAACCATCTCTGGCACATTGGTGAGGGTGGCAGCGACGTCACGGCGCTGCTGAAACGGAGGAAGGTTTGGTCTCAGAGTCTCGAAATGGATGTTTTCTCTGTCGGTCTCAAACCTCAGTCCTGGAGGGGTGGGCTCGGCCTGGGGCCTGGGGTACGGTGGGGTTTGGGGGCTTTATTAACTGGGGGCAGTTGTTTAATGATGGGATGGAATGTTCTTGCTAAAACAGTTTCCATGGTTTCATGTCTTCTACACCAATATATATATGGTGTATATATTAAACTGTGTAAAATTGTACTTTGTATATATAACTCTGTACAATATGGAGGTACATCCTTTTTTTTTTTTTTCCCCTTTTTGGTACAGTATTGTACAGTATTAGGAGTTCAATGTGTTGGAAATTGAATGTGTCGGTCCGAAACTGGGGCAACGAAATGTATCCATTGTCATTAGCAATAGGGGTTTTTTTGGTTTGTTTTTTTTTTTTTAAATTTTTTTTTTTTTTGAGAAATAAATGTTTTGGGTATGGTGGAAACACTGAGCGATGGACGCCGGTCCCTGCCGTGCGGCGCGAGTGTGTCTGCGGGAGGGAGTGTGTGCCTGGGGCTGAGTGAGGGAGAGGAGGGTATGGCCGGCGGGTGCCTTCCTCAGCGGGGGACACCAGCCCTGGGACTCTTGGGGACCCCGGTGGCGGGTGCTGGTGAGGAGATGAGGAGGAACCTGCGGGATGGAGAGATGCGCGGTGTCGCTCACGGGTGCTGGGCTGCTCCGTGGTGGTGGGGAGGGAGCACGGTGATAAGGGGGGGTCTGAAGAACAAGCGAGAGGAATGGGGTGGCCACGAACAGCCCCCACCGCAGGCAGAGCCCCCCGTTTCCCCACCCTGGGCCTGCACACACCTACCGGAATAACGGGATTCAGCAGAGCATTAACCTGACCTGGACAGGCTGAAGATGGGCCAGGAGAAACCTAATGAAACTTAACAAGGGCAAGTGCAGGGTCCTGACCTGGGGAGAAATAACCCCCCAAACCAGGACAGGTTGGGGCTGACCTGCTGGAGAGCAGCTCNNNTGGCCAAGAAGGCCAATGGCATCCTGGGGGGCATCAGGAAGAGTGTGACCAGCAGGTGGAGGGAGGTCATCCTGCCCCTCTGCTCTGCCCTGGGGAGGCCCCATCTGGAGCACTGGGACCAGTTCTGGGCTCCCCAGTTCAAGAAGGACAGGGAACTGCTGGAGAGGGGACAGCAAAGGGCCACAAAGATGATTAAGGGCCTGGAGCATCTCTCTGATGAGGAAAGACTGAAGGACTTGGGTCTTTTTAGTTTGGGGAAGAGAAGACTTAGGGGGGATCTGATCAATGCTCACAAATAGTTAAAGGGAGGGTGGCAGGAGGATGAGGCTTTTCTCAGTGTTTCCCAGGGACAGGACAAGAGGAAATGGGCACAAACTTGAGTATAAGAAGTTCCACCTAAACATGAGGAGGAACTTCTTCACTTTCAAGGTGTCAAGAGCCCTGGAAGAGGCTGCCCAGAGAGGTGGTGGAGTCTCCTTCTCTGGAGACATTCAAAACCCACCTGGACAAGTTCCTGTGCAACCTGCTCTGGGTAGACCCGCTCTGGCAGGGGGTTGGACTAGATGATCTCCAGAGGCCCCTCCCAACCCCATATGATTCTATGATAAACTTCCCTTGCAATGACCTGATTTAGAAATGCTTAATCTTCATCTTTTTTTTTTTTTTTTACTGGAGAGGACAGGCCTCCCAGTGTCTCTGGAAAAGAGGATTTAAGATTGAGATTATGGATTGCACCATTATTATTATCATTACTGGTTTTCCCCTGTCTCAGTTTTTCAACAGGCCTTTTTCAGAGCACGGTGAGGAAACGGAGTCAGGGGTTTGTCGTTTTGGAGTCTCTTTGTTTAGGTTTCAAGGAATTAATTATTTATAGTGAGGTTTGATGTTTAACCCAGCCGGTTTGCGCTGGGCTGGAAGTCAGCTGAGGACAACCATCCCCACCATCCCTGGGGTGACTCCTGTGGGGACGGAGCATCCCTGTGTTCCCCGGGGACCAGGGCGAGGAGGGGGCTGGGGCAGCTGCTCCCCCCGGGGTGGTTGTGTCCCACGTCCCCTGGAAAAGCAGCTGCTGTCAGGGTTCAGGAGCTGGAAAGCCGGGATGGTGATGCCTTGATGGGCACCCACCAAGGGCAGGGCAGTGACTTGTCGGTCATCTCGTGTCCCAAATCTCTGCTGCAGAAGCTTGTTTTGCTGAAAACAAACAAACAAACAAACAAACAAAACCCCCAGTTTCCTGCAGTTGCAGGTCTGCTTTGCAGCAGGGTGGGACAGACCTGGCCCTCTCATACACAAAGTAATTATTTATATTTTTTTAATCCAGGGCCTGCAGTTGGAAACTCTCATGGTGCTTTGGGCTCTGCTGCCCGCTCCGTGGGGTGGGGGGTTCTGCCCAGAATCCACCTTAAACCAAAACTACAGCACAGACCCCAAAACCCGACCAGCCGGGGGTGGCCCAGGGATGGCCCCAGAGCTGCTCCTGGGCTTTGCCTCCCCCCCAAGGACCCCCGGGGATGCGGAGCCACCCTCAGTCTGGGATGAATCCCGCTTCATTCCGTCCCAATGAATCTTCAATCAGTCTCCATTGATTTCTGGGGGACGCAGGTGGCTTCTGCCATGTTGGTGGCTGTTTCTTTTTTTGTTTGTTTTTTTTTTAAAGCATGAAATAGGAGGTAGGAAAGTGGTGGGAGTGACACAAACAACAAATGATTTTTGATTTTCCGCTGGTCACTGCTGCCCAGTAGCGCAGGGGAGCACCCAGGGGTCCCTTAGACCCTGCTGATGGCATCGTTTCTTCCCAACTGGGGATGGGTCTGACCCTCCCCTCACAAACCTCTTTGCTTTTAAGAGCTAAAGGCACACAGAGGTAAGAGATGGGGGGATTTGGTCACTCATGAAGGATGGAGGGACCAGTGGGGCTCCGGGCAGGACCATGGGATCTGGTGGTGAAGAGATGGGACCCACAGCGAGGCCATGCCCAGGTCCAGCTTTGCTGGGCTCTGCTGGGGCAGACTGGGCTGTCGGAAACAGCCAAACTGGGTGTGGGACCAGGTGTGTAACTGGGTGTGCAAACTGGCGTGTACCCAGCCTGCAGCCCAGTGCCACCAGTATCCCCGGTTCAGCTGTCCCTGAGGATGCTCTCCCGCTGCCATCCCTCATGGACGTGTCCCTCAGCCTGTCCCCAGGAGCAGGTTTGTCCCAGGGACAGTGTGGGGACAGCACTGTGCCCCCAGGCTCCCTCTGCCCCTGGATGCACCCCATTTTCCCGAACCCCCCAGGGAGAGGTGGCTGCTGCAGGCAGAGCGTGGCGCTTGGTGTTTATTGTTTAGGCTTTGCTGCCACCAGCTGGAACCATTATTTTTATCACGACCTTGGTTTCAAGGCGGTGGTTTTGCTCTCCCAGGACAGGCTCCCACAGCACAGGCTGGTTTTATCTCCTGTGGGCACATCGCAGCCCTGGCTCTCGCTCTGTGTTGGGGCTAAATGGGATTTACTGGTCCCTGAGCGTGGATGTGAACAGTGTGAGCCAGTCAGATGGGATTTGGGCGGCAGCTTTGAGATGGGGAGGAGAAAACCTCCTGTTGGGGCAAACAGGCAAAGGACACGAGCTGTAAAAGCTAAGAGTATCAAAAGAAGGGATAAGGGAGTCTGAAAAGAGCCTGTTACAGGGCAAAACCCAGTGGGTGAGTTCCTGGAGTTGGACTGGGGTCTCCCACAGAGGCTGGACCTGATGGTGCAGCCAGTGGGGAGAGCTACTGGGGGAACTGGGATGCCCTGGGATCCCTGGGCTCCAAGGGCTGGCACCCTCCTGGCACCAAGGCCTGTTGGTTCCTTTTTGGGCATGTCTATGGAGAACTTGTGTGGGACCTGAAAAAAAAATCCTTTTTTTTTCTTTCTTCTTTTTTTTTTGGAGTGTTGTAAAATATTTAAATTATTTCCTTCCTGTCTGCTTCACCCTTCACCAGCCCAAATCTGCTCACCCATCTGAGAAAGCAACACCTACGGGTCCGAAGTCTCTGAAAATGTCTGAGTCTGGGTTTTCCGCCTCTAAAAAAAAAAACAACAAACCTTTGTTTCAGTTTCTCTTTGCAGCAGAGAGCTGAACTGCAGGAGGGGGCCCTTTCCTCTCCCGCTCCTGATGCTCCGGTGGCCCTGGTGCTGAGGCTGCAGAGCCTGTGGGTCCGTGGGGTGAGCATGGGGTGGGGGGACACGATGCAGCGTTGCCCCCGTGGATGGGCAGCTCTAGAAGAAACTCAGCTGGAACCTCCCTCCCGAGGCTTTATTTGCCCCTCGTCCCTGTGTTAATTGGGATTTCAGGGCTGCCCTGGGATGAGAAACGAGCTGCGTGATATTTCTGCAGGGGGAGAAAGGCTTCCTGAGCGTCCCCAGCTCAAACCAACCATCTTCCCGTCCTGTGCGTGGGGATTGTCACGCAGCAGCCCACCCCCAGCCCCCCCTGCACCCACACCCGCAGCCCCTGAGTTGGGTAGGTGGGCTGATGGTTTGGCTGATGGTTGGGAGGGGGATGAGGACAGGCTGAAGGACAGAGTCACCGCGCGCACAGAAAATCGGGCTGGAAACCACTTCAAGAAGTCGCCCCCGTCCCTGTCTCTTCCTGTTGGCTGAGCTGCAGCAAAACGCCTGCAGTCAGAGCCATTGCAAAGTACAGTTCTGCTTGGTTGGACCCGTGTCTCTGCAGCTCTGCTGAGCCCTGCTCCTGGCCCCAGCCCGGGACCCCCCTGCTGTAGCCCAGGGCAAGGGCCAGCCCGAGTCCTGCAGGTCCTCAGCTCAGCAGCTCCCTGGTGGGTTTTTCCCGAGCGGGCTCACGCGTGGCTGGGACATGAAGCTCAGCAGTAATTAGCCAACTAGCCAGGCACAGAGTTTGTGGGCAGGCCGGGGAAGTGCCATACGGATTTTTGGATGCACCACGCACTGAGGTACTTGTGTGCCTTTGCAGGCTTCATTTTGTGAGGACAGGGCCTTCACCAGCTCAAAATAATTCCTGCCAGACCCTGGCTGCTGGTGCTGGGGCTGGGTGAGGTGAGGCCTGGGCACCTCTGAGCCTGCAAGCGAGCAGGGAGCACTGTGCTGGCAGCGAGGTGTGCCCTGAGCACCCTGCATCCCACATCCCACCCTAATTCCTGCATCCTACCTTGCACCCTGCATCCCACCCTGTACCCTACATCCTGCATCCCACCCTGCATCCCGCATCCCATATTGCATCCTGCCCGCGCGGTGAGCCCCTGCCTGCTCTCCCTGCTGCATCTCACCCTGGCAGGGCTGGGTGCCCAGGGTTTGGGGCTGGTTCTGGTCCCCTCTGGGGACATCCCATGGAGGCTCTGCTGTAACTCCAGACTCAGTTCCCTGGGGGGCTGTGCCAGGGCCCCGCTGGGAGCCTCGTGAGGTGCTGCCCGGGGGCGGCGTGGGACAGACAGTGTCCGTGTTCACCTGGGGAACAGCAGTGCTCAGCCCCGACACAGCCTTTCTCTCCCTGAGACGAGGAGTCCTCCATCAGCCCGATGGCTCCGAGTCGCTGCGTGAGTCCCGGGGAACGCCCCGCAATCTCCCTCTGCCCTTTGCTCTTCTCTGAAACCCTCTGGAAGCGTTTGCAATCGCCGGGGCTGGGCTGGATCCCTTGCTTCACACACAGGGGGGGCTGGGTTTGTGGCGGGGGGAAGGATCGGGGCTGTTTGCTCTGCTCTTGCTTCCTCCCTCCTTCTCTGCACATTATTAAGAGCCGTTTCACCTGGGCCAGGCTCAAGGGCTGTCCCTGGGGACTGGGAGCTGTGGTCCTGAAGGAGCTGGACACGGGAAGGCTCTGGGACCTGCAGCTCTCGGCGATGGGTGGCTTGAGCTCAACCCCCCCGGCCCTGGCCCGGCTTGTGAGCACCCACCCGGAGCAGCCGGTGGCTCCGAAAAGGGGGTGAGTGGCCACAGCTCGTCTCAAATGCATCGCGACACGTGAGGCTGTGTCCTGTGCTGGGTTTGTTGTTGGGTTTTTTTAATGCAAAAATTGCATATTTGCCCCGTGCACCCCTGGGACTGTGTCGGGGCCCTGGAGACACCCCCCCACCGCGGGCAGCACCCCAGCCTGGCTGAGGACCACAGCCCCGGGGTGCAGACCCTGCGCTGATTTGCCTCCCAAATCCCAGTGACCGGTGCTGGGCACCATCTCCCGTCACCGAGCCCATCCCAGCCCCGTGTCCCGGGAGCCCGGCACCGCCGGGGACGGCTGCAACTCTGGGAATTTTTTTTTTCTCTTCTCGAGCAGGAAGCTGAAGCATTTCCTCCTCCAGCCGCAGCTGATGCTTGCAGAGCGGGTTTTGCAATCCCATAGGTTTCTGTTCTCGGGGTGGGGAGGTGCCTCTCGCCACCTTGCAGCTCCCCAAGTTTGTTTGCTCGTAGGTTTATTTTTGTTGTTTTCTTTTTTTTTTTTTTTTTTTCTCTTTGCATCTGTCAGTGTTTCGCTGCAGCCCCCGCAGGTCCCGGCCACGGGGTGGGTTTTTTTTGGGCAGCGCTGAGGGCTCTATCCATGCTCAGCCCTTCCTGGGGTGCTGCCCCCTCGGTGCCAGCGAGGTAGGAGGTTGGGGGGCTGCCCGCCGAGGGGTATGTCCTGCCCCCGGCTTTTCTCCCGGGAATTGCCAGGCGAGGGGGGGACAAAGGCCGGGGTTCAGCAGCGGGGCTGGCGGAGGCGCTGCTGGAGATGCAGAGCACCCCAAATTACCTCTGGAGCACCGAGGACCTCCTGGGCCAGGGCGCCACGGCCTGCGTCTACAAAGCTCGCAACAAGGTGAGTGTGGGGGGGGAGACAGTCACCCCAAAGCCACCCTGTCCCCCCACCCTCTTGCCCCCCATCACAAGGATGCCCGTGTTCCCCTCCGCTCGCCCTCCCCAGAGCTCCCTTGGAGAGCGGAGGCTGCCGGCAGCGGCGGGGGCTGCTTTGGGCTTTATTTTCATTTTTCATTCGGCTCTTTGCCCCCCCCGAGAACCAGCCCAATCCCACGGGAGGATGACAGCTCTTTTGGGGGGGGAGAGGGTGGGTGGAGGGGGCTCATGGCCAGGTCCCCTGCTCCTGGGCATCACTGGGTTGGAGGGGGTGGGGGGCAGGAAGCTGTTTTCGGGGGAATGCCCAGAGGTTTTGAAAACCCCGTCCTGGTCGATTTGCATATTTCATGCAAACACTTGCCAGGGCTGGAACAGAGCCCCTCTGCCTCGCCGGCCTTTGAAGTGTGCTGTCTCCACAGGCACAGGGAGGGAGAGGAGGGTCTGAAAACATCCCCCTTCCACAGAGAGCAGGGGGGAGCCCCCAGCCCCAGCTCCAAACGTGGGATGAAGCTGAACAAGCCCCGTGTGGAGCAGCAGACGGGCTGTGGGGGGCTGTGGGAGCAAAGGGGGGTGAATTCCCAGCCCTCTGCTGTGGGGAAAGGCAGGCTCTGGGAGGCCTCTTCAGAACCATGTTGTATTTTGGTGTATTTCCAGTGCCGTTCCCATCCCGAGCAGGATGCAGGAGCACTAACGGAGCTGCTTTAGACGTGGATTGCATCACCTCCCATTTCCTTTTTCTCTCTTTTTCCTCTTTGCCCAGAAATCAGGGGAGCTGGTTGCTGTGAAGGTTTTCAATAATGCCAGCTACCTCCGGCCCCAGGAGGTCCAGATGAGGGAGTTCGAGATGCTGAGGAAGCTGAACCATAAAAACATTGTCAAGTTATTTGCCGTGGAGGAGACGGTGAGCAGGACCTTGGCTCAGAAACCCGCTGTGCCCCCGGGGCCAGGACCTTGGGGCAGCTGGTCTGGAGGGGAGCAGTGGTCCTGGGCTGCCTTCTCCTCCCTCCGGCTCCACACCAAGCCTCAGCACGGCCCTTCAGCACTGGGGACGCTGGGGTCACTGGGCTGGAACTTGGCTGTGACCTGCTGATGTCCCCTGGCCGGGAGGGGGAGAACACTCATCAAAAAATCAGAGGGTTTGTCCATGCAAATGATTAATTTTTCCACAAATGGCTTAAGACAAGTTCTAATGTTGGTCTTTGACTTCATATAAATGAAGCTGGAGCTGCCAATCCGGGGAGGCACTTCCCTCCTCACATCTTAGTTGCTTTTGGGGGAAATACGTGAAGGAATGAGGCTTTGATTTTTTTTGCCCGGTGTGGCACAGTGGGGACATTTGGGCAACCTGGTCTGGTGGGAGGTGTCCCTGCCCACGGCAGGGGGTTGGAACTGGATCATCTTTAAGGTCCCTTCCCAACCCAACCCATTCTGTGATTCTCCAACTCTGGTTTATCCGACTGGGAGAAACTCAGGAACTCACCAACCAAAGGAGGGGACCTGGTCCTGGCTGGTGGGGGGACAGGCCACCGGGTGGGACATGGGGCTGGCGGGTCCCTGACGGCTGCTCCTCCCACAGGGCAGCAGCAAGCAGAAGGTGCTGGTGATGGAGTACTGCTCCAGTGGCAGCCTGCTGAACGTGCTGGAAGACCCAGCAAACGCCTTTGGCTTGGCCGAGTCCGAGTTCCTCATCGTGCTGCAGTGTGTGGGTGAGCACGGGGGTCCCTGTGCCCCCCCCTCCACGAGCAGGAGCTGCGGGCTGGGGACATCATGGTGCTGGTGGGACCGTGTGGGCACCAGCCCTGGGCTGTGGACGGGAGGGCTGGGCTGAGCACTCAGAAAATGTGCCCCCAAATGGGGTGGTTTTGTGAGCTTGGGGGGAAGCTCTGGGGCTTCAGGGGAAGCCTGAGGGTCTCTGTGCAGAGCTGCTCTGGGAAGGTCTGTGGGAACGGGCTGTGTCCCACGGTGGGGGAGCATGAGGACGCTGCCCAACCGTGTCCTCACTCATCCTCTCTGTTCCCCTAAAGTCACATTGGTCCCCTAAATGCAACCAGCCCTGGGGCTTGTCCCCTCTCCATCCTTTCTCATACTCCTACGTTTAAACAAAACCCTCTGGAGCAAAGTGTCTTCCCCCTTGTGCCCAGTGGCAGGGATGAACCACCTCCGTGAGAACGGCGTTGTCCACAGAGACATCAAACCCGGCAACATCATGCGGCTGATGGGGGAAGACGGGCAGAGCATCTACAAGCTGACGGATTTTGGGGCCGCCCGAGAGCTGGATGATGATGAGAAGTTTGTGTCTGTCTATGGGACAGAGGAATATCTCGTGAGTGCAGCCTGTCATTGGTCTGGTGGCCCTGGGGGAAGCTGGTCCCCATCCCTCCATCCAATGCCTGGGCAACTTGTAGAGAGCAGCTCTAGGGGCCAATCTCAAAGGGGCCACATATTTTGAAGAAGGGGAGAGGGGGGGGAGATGTCTCCGCATTTTTTTGCCGTAGCGTTACAGGTGATGATGTTTTGTTTGGAGGCAGTAGAAGAGGCCAAAACGAGTAGTTGGTTTTCAGTCCCCGTGCCCACGGCTCCATGGCCACCGGAGACCCTCTGGACGGGTCGGCAGCCCCCGCTCTCTTCTTCCTCCCCGCAGCACCCGGACATGTACGAGCGCGCCGTCCTGCGCAAGCCGCAGCAGAAGGCGTACGGCGTCACCGTCGACCTCTGGAGCATCGGTGTCACCTTCTACCACGCCGCCACCGGCAGCCTCCCCTTCGTCCCCTTCGGGGGACCTCGCAGGAACAAGGAGACCATGTAGGTGCCACATCCAGCTGGGAGGCTTTGGGTGCTGCTGCGTGGGGTGGTGGGACCGTGGCTGGTGGCCCTGGGGGGCTGCAGGACATCCTGGCTGTGGCTTGGTGCGTGCCAGCAGCACCCTGGGACTGTCAGCTGTAGGTTATTCCTCACTTAATCCCATATCACCTAGAAAGCCCCAAAAGGTAGCCCA